>JBBMJZ010413110.1:549254-559573 GCA_037833815.1 Zingiber zerumbet
CGAATGGTCCAGGAGCTAACAGCCTAACAATATGTTTAGGTTTCAGCTGTCTCAATGGGGCCAACAATGATTGACACATCCTCTAATATCAGTGCATTTTTTGGCTTCAAAGGATCCTTCTCTTTCCTAAACCAAAGATATACTGCATCAGTTTGGAAACCATGATGCAAAATTTGATCTTTTGCGAATGATATACATTACCTTACTTTCTTGCCCTCTTTTTCAACTTCCTGTTTAGATAATCGAACCACAATAAGAACAGTATGGTTTTGGTTGATAAAAAGACTGGATGTTATGTTAAACTAATTTATTCACCTGTTGAAACCGTAAATATTGCTCCAGCAACTCCATGGCGGTCTTCTGCATCTGCTCTTCTTCCAGTAGCTTCATTGCTTCTTTCTCTTGCTTCTCTTGCTTGACGACTTCCTGGTAGGCCTCCTTCTCCTTCTGATACCGGTCTGTGTAGGGCTTCTTCTCTTCTGCGCTCAACGCCTTCCATTTTGTTCCAAGCACATTGGAAATCTCTTTAAAATCAGCATCAAGGTTCTCTTTTTTCACCTACAATGGGGGGAAAAATTAATTTTTTGCAGGTCTTTGGGAGAAAATAACAGTCTTTGTTATCTTACTTCGTTCCACTGATCTTTGCACCACGAGACGTATGCTGGGCATGGTTTCCTCTTCTGGTCACCAATTTTTCCTTTGCTCTTCTTCTTATCATTCTTATCTTGATCTTTCTCTCTTAGAGATTTAACAAGAGGAAAGTTCTGTGCAAAACCAACAAGATCGATCACCAAATTGAGTAAATCAAGCTCCTCTAATTCATCCAAAATCAGCATACCATTGTGGGTTTGAACTCTTTCAGCTTCTGGGTCTTCTTGAGCTCCTCCTGCAGCTTCTCATGTTCCTTGTCTCGGTTCTCGATCTCCTCATCCTTCTGCTTCAGCATCTCGTCGCGTTGCTTCAGGAGCCCCTCTGTCTTCTCTTTCTCGAGTTGGAGCTGCTGGAGTCTTCCCTGCAGCTGGAGCAACTCGTCCGCGAAGGACTTCTCGGCCTCCGACAAAGAAGGCTTGGACTTCGCCGGCCCTTTCCTGGAATTCTTGCGCGAGACACGGGGAGAGAGGCCTTCACCATCATCCTTGCTAAGACCGCACACCAAAGAGGATGAATCGGAGATGTTGACCTCGCTCGGCAGCAAGTCCTTCAGAGCTTTCCGGCTCCTGCCCTTCTTTCGAACCGACATTGCCATGGCAGCTGGATCGGAAAGGAAGGGTAGGGAAAGGAAGAGCAGAGCAGCAAAATGGGAATACGGTCAAGAAAGGAACAATCGGGATTATTTATAAAAGCGGACGGGAATAACGGTCATTTTTTTTCAAAATTTAAATGGAAGAAAAGCGGGAAACTTCAAAAGGTCGTTTGTTTACCGTTAGAATATACATAGCAGAACCAAAAAAATGTCAACGTTTTGCTCTCAGATTGTAAGACACCTCCAAAATTATTGGGTAAACTAAAAAAACAACCCTATTTGAAAAAAAAAGGGTGAAAAAGAACTTCATCATATTTTTATATTAAAGATATATTATAAGAGCAACTTATAAGCTACCAGGTGGTTTTAAAATAAATCATTCTATAAGCCTTAAAATAAATTGTTTTTCTTGTAATTTAATTTAATCGAAAGTATTATCCATAAAATATTTTCATATAAAAATTCTACCAATTCCATTAATATTATTTATATTTAATTTAAAAAAATTAAAAACAAAAATCATGTAAAATTAGGTTTTTTTAGCATATCTAATTTTTCAAACCAACTAATACTACGAGTGATTGGATTAACCATATGAAAGTCTTCTACCGGTCATCACGGTAAATCGAGAATTGCTCATGGAGACTCATTCAAATAGCCAATATTCTTAAGTCTACTTCTCACTTGAAGAAAAATCTCTTACAATATGCCATATCTAAAACTTTAATTTTAGATCTCTTAATTATCAATGGGAGGATCTAATTATTATATCATTCGGGAGACCATCATTAAAACTGTTATAGCGATTATCGGAAAACTAGTAAGGGACTGTTGCACCAACGTAACACTCATTTAATGATGATTTTAACCATATTAAAATGATTTAATTGAGTTTAAATAATTTTAATCAATTGATATTATATATATATATATATATTTGAATTGATTTATTTTTACACGTTACAATTTGAGTTTAGGGCAATTTGCCCTTATAACAACTTCGTATTTACTAGAAAAAACAAAAGGTGTTCGATGACCTTTTGATATTTACTCAAATGCCTTAAAAATTTAGAAATTACAAGAGAATGAAGCGCGATATTGATGCACTCGTGAACGATGAAAGTGACGGGTCCCTGTATTTCAAAGTAATGTAAATAAATGGACCACAGTCGGTTACGGGTTTGACCGATTAAATATATACCACTTTTTTTTAATTTAAAATACATAAGTTAAGATAAAAAAATACTTTATTAAATTTAGATATATATTTTTTTATTATAATATATATTAACTTACTTATTTTTTCTCTCTTCTTTATAATATTTAAAAAATAAAATCTATTCTTTAAATTTAAAAAATACTATTTATAAATATAAAATTTAGAAAATAAATAAAATAGCTGATGTAAAAATTTTTTAGCTACCTATTCAAAATTTAGGATAAAATCTTTGATAATACAACTAATGTGGATGTTCTTAGCTTAGTTGATATTTACATAGATATTTACTTATAAATCTTGGATCTAAATGCTCTTGGAGTCCCACCGAATAGAAAGTGATTATTTTATAGACTAGTTTAAACAGAGAATTAAAAAAAAATACCAGAAATCATTAAACACAAAGAATTCTTCTATTAATTTAACTGAATAAAATAACTTAAATAAAAATAAGGCTAACTAACTTTAAGTCCCCTGTATTTTCTATCAAGTTATAGTTTGCCTCCTGTATGTAAAAAATAATACTTAACCCCTTTAAAGTCAAGTCAAAATGAAAAAAATGATAATGATCAAAATAACCCTGAAAGAGAATAAAAAGAATAAACCCTATTGTGAATGTTGAAAATTTGTTTGTTGACCTAAGCCCTAATTCTGAACATTGAAAAAAACTGGTAATGACCAAAATAACATATTACTTTTGATCCAGTTTGAAAACTGAAAAGACGGCTAGCTGGGAATGTTGCTTTGATGTTGACTGGAAGAAGACTCCATGCTGTCCTGCAAAATCAGAAGCGTTAGTGCTGAGCCAGAGAAGGGGCCCCTGACGTTGACCCTCCGATGCTAGAGTCTGTCTTCGGTTCGAGAGGAAAGAATAGTTAAAGTGAACAGTAGCAGAGAACATGTAGAATAATGAAGCATCGCATACCTTCGCCTTCAGATGGATACTTCCTTTTATAGTGTCACTATAGTGTTTATGCATGCATTTTAAAATATATACACGTTTTCCAATGCTTTCTAGAAAAAGACAAACAAAAAATGTCTCTGACACATTTTCTTAAGTGAACACACAAATCTCTAATGTGACAAGCTAGAAGCTTCTAAAGGATGATTTACCTGCAAGACATTCTCTACTATCGGCGGTACAAACTTCCAAAAGAGTAAGACATGTATGTGAGTCCCGTTGTAGTTTGACTGAGGGTCACTCGGCCGGGACGTCATTAGCTCGATCGTGCTGAATAGAGATATCGACCTGTTCTTCACTCGACTTTATTGTTGCTGGATAGGCATATTACGTTTGATCGGACCTAAGGTTCGATTGGCCAGGGCGGTGGACTAGATAACTTAGTATTTGACTTTTAACCATGACTACAAATGCGAAAGACGACCGCTCGAACGGTCTGGTTGGCCCCTCACGTCTGACTAACTCTCAAGGCTCGTTGGTAACTTTGCCTGATCCACACTCTGCAATCTCATAGTCCACCCAACCTTACAATTTTGACCGTTTGACTTTGACCTCTACGTCAGCCGATCTTCACTGCTTTAATATTCATTAGATGTTAGTGGTTTTGGATTTATGTGGTATATTAAGATGTTTAAGCACTAACCTTGTAGTCACAATAACCTATAAACTTACTTGCTAGATTTTATAATGTCTTTGATGTGCGTATTAATGCAATTTTGCCGCACTAACACTTCACTCCTACTTCATTGTATGCCTCATTTAATGATGAGGAGGAGATTTTTACTGATGAACTTTGTTCCATCTTCATTTGATTTTAGTTCATCAATTTAAATTTTTGACTTTTTTTTGGTTTAGTGAGGATGGTGGAATGAATTTTTGGATGATTATTCTTTTCAGAGTTATTATTTTTCTATTATTTAGACAAATGCATGTATGAATTTTGTGAAAGTTTAGGTCAAATGACCCTTTAGATTTTGTGAGCGTTCTCTTTCTTGTTCTCTTTATTTTATTTCAGGGTTATTTTGATTATTATTTTTTTTCATTTTGATTTGAGGTTAAAGGGTTAAGTGTTATTTTTTAAATATAGAAGGTAATTTGTAACTTGATAGAAAACATAGGGGCTTAAAGTTATTTAGCCAAAATGAGCCTCAACAGCAACTAAATCAATATTTAAAAAGTCTCAAATTCCTAATGAGATAAAAGATGAAAATAATCATAATAAAAATGACTACAATCATTGGGAGTCTCTAAAAAGATTTTAAACAACTTTCTTGAGCATAAGATTGGACCGTTGCGAGTTAGACCACACAGATCTTATATATTCTAAATCTTGTAATTTAATTCGAATAAAAAATTATGACATCTCTTATTTTACTATTTCCCATTACGGTCCCCCTGCATCAAAAAGCTCCATCGGGTGTGATGTAATTGTTAAGTATTAAGGAAAATAAACAAGAATATTAGAATTCAAATTTTAATATGGACAAATATTCTAGAAGTTGACCTCTAGATGTGATATCCTAAGGTCGACCATCTTCCTCCAAAGTTAGTTGGACGAAATTTGGACATCTGTATTATCACAAATAGAGGGAAAAAAAAAACTCATGGAGCAAACGGAAAAGTGTAGCTCAATTTCATTAAGAAACCAAAGCTATTGTACAGGCCTATCAATCACCCTAAAGAGAAGGAAACCTACATAACATAAATTTAATACAATAAAACAGTAAAATAGGAGAAAAGGAAAAGAAAACCTTTTAAATGATACAAATGATTGTGTGAACAAAAGAACACCACAAAGACAAATGATTCTTCTCCCTCAGCAACTAAAACTTGTGCAGCATTTTTATCGATCGGCACATCGCCAACCTTAACTAGTAGTCACTTGGCAAAGGTCCTCGGAACCCGCATGCCAAATCCATGCTTCATTTTCTCAATTCTGTGAGCAATATGAAGAATCAGATCCAGTTTAAAACTATCTAAACTCAGGAAGTTTATCATGGGAAAGAAATGTAGCTATGAAGCAGAATTGATGGCATGATTTGAACATTAAGCAACAAAACTAAACCACAGTCTTGAGCCTTAAATTTTAGATATTAGGAAGAAATTTGTTAGCCTACTTATAACAAATTGAATCTCGGCATCGAAGTTTTCAAACTATAACACAGTAGATATTTCTAAATGAATATAACATGAGGTAGCACTTTGGCACCAATAGTTTTTGACTTTAGCTATCAGTGGAACATCTTTGGCATCTGAAAAGTGTACACAGGAAGTGATATCAATGGCAGCTAGAGTAACTTGTCCGAAATGAATCTCAAGGAAAAATGATATAGAAGATGCCATGACTGGAACATTCTCGGTCCATCACTATCTTATGTCATTCTCGTGCCATTAAATTCTTATTTGAACCTGGTACCTACAATTACTTAGCTATGGCGGATCATTTTTGGCAATCTGAAAAGTGCATGCAAGAAGTGATTTTGTCTCAAGGAAAAATCAAGCAAAGGATATAGGATGTTACGTTGGTGCAAGCTTGCCGATGCTATCTAACTCTTCGCCAGAGGATTCATCCCAAACTCTCCCAGAAATGTCGAGCATATAAGAACCAGTAGCCGTTGAAAACCCCCTACCAGCAAGCAAATCCAGATCTTTTTGACAGAGCTCGCGTCCGTTAACAAGGATGCCAGTGTTTCCACCTGCACAATTCTTGGCCATTGGGTAATTGAACTCCTCAATGAATGGCTGCAAAAGAGATTACACAGTCAATCATATTGTCTTATAGATTTCGTACAATTTCATGCATGATTGTTGTTCCTCACAGGAATAATGCCTTGGCATGGATGCCCCATCACCCCCCAAAATCCAGCACGATAGTCATACCTGAAGAAAGGAGAAATTCAGGATGAGAAATTAGTATAGGATTGTACAGAGCGATGCATGCTTGGATGGTAATAGCTGTTGGAATGTAAACAAGCTCAATAGATCACTTAAAATCCTCCCCCCAAACTATGAGTGGAACGTGTAGTGAAAAAATTAGCTGGTTATGCAAACGAATCATATGGCATAAGATGAGTATTACCAGTAATCGCCAGGATATATTGTGCCAGCTTGTTTTTCAGCCTTCTTAACTAAGCTGTCAGGAATCGGGTAACCATTGACTGTAACCTTAGATCTGTCATGTGTCATTGGTTTACGGAAGCGAAAGCTCTTCTTGATGCTGCCAAGGAATGAATCTCTAGCCTTAACTGTTCTTGGCTGAATATTATGTTTGATTATCAAGTCTGTATCATCTTGAGAAGTTACATCTGGAAATTCATTCACTAATAAATCCATTTTGGTTGCCATAGAAACATCTTTGAGTGAGTGCTGTCTGAAGTTACCGCTTAAGATTGTATTCTTTTCTTGTTCAGAGCGTTTACTGCAATTTCCACTTCCCCATCCATCAATTGTTTGATCAGCATGAATTGGAAGGCTCGGTGTGCGTGAAATAATCTGAGGTCCAAAGGGAATATCTGCATAGTTAGGCACCCCTTTCTCTGAGATTACATTATCTGAGCTGTTGGCATGATCTAACATAGCAGAAGTTGAAGAGATCCCTTTCATATCGTCAAACTCATCTATGTTCTTCAACCCATGTGCCCTTTCAATCATCTCATGATCACTGCTTGTGACAACACATGGTAAAACTAACTTTTCATCTGTATGTTGGTCAGAATTGCATGGGTTATAGTCAGCAAAGCCATTGTCCTTGGGTGAAACAGGCGATACTAGGGCCAAAGCAGATGCGACAAGTCTACTTCCATCACAGTAAACCGAAATGAGTTTGAAACAAGCACCACATCTCAGTTTATTTGTTTTCTTGTTCAGTGCCAAAGATTTGCCAGGTAGTTCCAGAAGTTCAAAGCAAAAATTACATATCACGAAAGGGGCACCACCAGTAAAGGAATGACACAGACGTCCAGAATTCTTGCTGATCGTGGCCTTGTGATATACCCGTGGCTCGTGTGGATTAGAAGGAATACTTCTCGATCTTGAATTACAACTTCTCGACCCCAAGATCAAGGGAGCAGCAATATGAGGTAATTCACAATTATCTGTAAAATACGAGATCTGATGACCCAATGTGGCTGAATGGCCTCTTGCAACTCCTGAGAAGTGTCTGCCATTGCAATGAAGGCATAAACAGGCCGCTTGATGGAAATGTACATTTTGATTATAGAAGTTGGCACGATGATGATCCAATTGCCCATTAGAATTGTTGACTGGCCTCAATGGGTACTCCACAGCTAGGTGAAATGGAGCTTTTCTATGGACCAATGGATCCCCATACCCAGACATGCTGCTCTGAGAAGGCACATTAGAAAAAGAAACCAGTCTGCTCGCAGTGTGCTCCAATTCTCTTGGAGTCCGACCAGAAGGACTTCGGTTTAATGAAAATGAACCATTAGAAAATCTATTGGCATGGGCATGATGGGTGTAGGATCTGCAGGAAGTTGTCGATCTATCAACCATGATGCTCATTTTTTGCTTGTCTGTGACTTCGCATGTTCTTTGCAACTGATCTCTTAATTCATCAAGCATTCTCAACATCTCTGCTTGGTCTGGTTCAAGGTTTTTTTTCTTGTCAAAATCATCATTAGCAAACCTACCTCTTGCATTCTGATAGTAGTTAGATGGACCTTCATCAGAGTAACTATCAAGTTGAACACCTTTTCTGAAAGCTTTCGGATTCCAAACATTCTTGGCATTTTGGACTAATGCTTGCTGAGCATATAAAGATTTATCAACCAATTTCTCAGTTTCCTCTCCCTCATGTAAAATTGTCTCGGCTACTGCTTTCCCATTGTTGCTTATACTATCAACTGATAACATTGGCTGATACAGGCCATTATTACCATAGTGTTCTCTTTCGTTCTTCTCGATGAGATCATCTACTCCCGAACAGTTCGCTTTCCTCGTAGTAGTGATAGTAGTAGTAGCAGTAGTAGAAAGGGCAATTTCCTCATGTCTTCCAAGCCCATATGTATTGCCACCAAGATCAAGCCCCAAGCTTGCATCTGAAACCATAGGTTTGCTCTCTGAAGTTCTCTCAGAGGGCTCGAGATATTCGACCTTAGGTCCATCAGGTTTATCGGATGAAGGTTCTAACCTGGGGGGTGGCCCTTTTGCTGTATCAATGGTAAAGATAAACAAAATACAACACTGTTCAAATCACTATGTTTATAACAGAAAATTCACAATATATTTTTTCAACAAAAACAATCACTGAATTTTGTTGAGGTCAACAAAATCATATTGCAAGAGGACACTTCACATTTTTCGATCAAAACCGCAGAAATTACGACATGGAGAAGTCGGAGAATCACCTTGAAGAGTAGCGCCACAGCCACCGCAGCGATAGAGCGAGATATCGGCGAGCTCCGGAAGAAGCTTCTGGCAATTAGGGCATCGCACCACTCGAACCTTAGACTCTCCTCCTCCTCCATCCATCTGTCACCGCGATAACAAACCGTATCGCTCTTCCATAACCCTCAAAGCACTCAAACCCTCCAGATTAACGCCCAGCACCGACCTTTTGCCCCACCTCCTACAAATCCCCACCAAAATTCCAGCTTTCCATTCTCGTATCACCAAAAAAGTGCTCTCTTTTACATCACGCGCGGACGCGATTGAGCACCGAAATAAGAGGGCGATGGGATTTCCCAGCGGGACCGCGCCCGTCACGTCAAGTGCAGAAGGAGAGCAAAGCCCGGCCCTTTCTCGGCAATCGCGAAAGGCGATTCCTCTTCTGCTCGGTCTCCACTTTACTTCCGCCGAGACCGCCCTTTCTTCGCCATGAGAGACGGTAGGCGGAGAGAGAAACAGGCGTGGATTCGAAAGGAAATGGAGGGAGAAGACGAAAGGCGGGGTTTTGGAGGACGGCGTTGGCGTAATGATGTGGGCGACGACGCTCCTTTGGCCTTTTCTAATCTTTCTTTTTCTTTTTTTCTTCTTAGACAAAACTTTGTATTTTTTTGCTCCACTAATTTTAGTAATTTCCTTCAACACAACAAAAGGCAGACTTAGTGTGGTCCTAAATATTTGAGGGAAAATTTCACATTAATCCTTGTAGTTCAAAATTTTCACCGTTCAGGTTATTTAATTGAATAAAAATAACTATATAAGTATTGTGGTTTGGCTAACCCTAGATGTAGGGTCCAGTTAGAGGATCGAGCTATATAGTTTAGTCGATTCGAAGGGTTTAGACGAGATGATAGACATTTTCTAAACATGAATTCGATAAAATAGAAAATAGGAAAGATCTATCGTCAAAATTACAACACAATATAAAAGAAACAAAATAGACGATAAATGTAGTGGATTTGACATTCCCTTTGCGTCTCCACATGATCCTGAAAAGATTTAACATGGAGATCCAAAATTACTCAATCTTACCTGACAATATCCTCCCCCCTCTCTCTCTCCCTCTCTCTCTCTCTACTACGGACTCTATCATGTGGATTATTACGGACTAAGTGTCATGTCATATTATTTTATTTTTTTTATAAAACAATTTCTTTTTCTTTGATTTTTTTTCTTTTTCCTCGTTCTCGTTGAAACGAAGTCCGCTCACCGCGCGTGCCTCTTCTTTCGTCGTTCTCGCTGAAACGAAGCGCCAGAATCCGAACGCGAGCGTGTCCAGAATCTAGACGTGACCGCACCGAAATTAGGATGCGATCGCACCGGAATCCGGTGGCCTGCCCAACACGAGCGGAATTGCCTGGAATCAAGCTTGATCGCCACTGGAATGGAGTTGTGGCCGGAATCGCCTGCCTCCGGCTGCAAAAGCGCCGGAATTCGGTCGCCTGCCCAACATGGCCGCGATCGCGTTGGATCGCGGCTGGAATCGAGCTTGATCG
>JBBMJZ010413110.1:586901-597449 GCA_037833815.1 Zingiber zerumbet
CAATTATGGAGAATCTCTGTTTCCAGTTGAGGAATCCACGTCTGTCACCTGTAAAATGATTTCAACAAGACACAAACCGAAGAAACTCAAACTCATATCAATTTCTCCAAGGCTGGATGCAACTGCCAACTTTCAGGTATTGGATCACATATGAAAGTGAACTCAGATAAGTGAACAGAAGAAACCCTTTTTTAGGGAACAGAAAGGAAAAAAAAACCTACTTGGTGATAATTTAAATTGAGATCCTTGTGCAATAAAGGAAGGTCCTTACCAAATGAGCCAGTTAGCTCAATCAAAGAAAAATCATGATGATTTTTAAGAATAAATTAATTAAGATTCTTTTGCTCAAAGCACTTTGACATTAACAATAATCAATTAACCATAAGAACTAAATGGTACTCTGTTACATTAAACTCAGATATAATTGAAAGTTGTATTTGAAAAAAAAAAAGTTCCTGGAGTTTCTACCCTTTCTCTATGCTAAAGGTTAATTTAATTTTACTGAAAACCTGAATCCTTTTTACTAGAATCACTAATCAGGAGTTAAATTGACAACTTTTACTCATCTTAAAGTAACACAAGAGGTCGATCAATGATACTTATTTTGCACCTTTTGGTCCCTTCTATGCAACAATTGTGTACATTGAAGCACTACCTATTTCCTGGTTTTTGCTTTTGGCAACAATTAACTAGGCCAATGTCCCAAGACAAGCAAAACAATATTTTCAAGGAAGAAATTTGATGCATCTTTTAGTCTATTTTCGCCTCACTTCTTTCTGATGTTGTTTCACAATTAGCATGATTATTGCATAGCAAATTGGTTAAGGAAAACCGTTATATGTCAAAAAGTTAGAGACCTACAAAGCACAAGATACTACAAAAACCACCAATGAGTGAGGCAAATATTGATTGGATGTGTGTTACAGTGAGTCTTATTTATCAAAACAGTAGCAATAAACAAAGGTGAGAAACCACAAATAAATTTTAATGATCTTGTGCCCTATTGGCTAAATAGAAAGCACAAAGAAAATGAAACTCAAGACTCAGATTTAATTGTACACATATAGTATCCATTTAATAATGAAGCAGGCATTCAATGTAAGACGCAAGCTGTTTGTATGTTGAAATTAAGAAATTACCAAATATGAATTTGTCAAGGCTGCTATTTGCCATGTACTCATAGACAAGAAGAAACTCGTTGCCTTTGCTAGAACATCCATGCAGACGAATTAAATTTCTATGGTGAACATTGCTAATGAGCTTCACTTCAGTCTGAAAATCTGCTCTTGCCCTACTAATTTGACCAATTGCTAGTCTCTTTACAGCAACTGTTGTCCTATTTTTCAGTATGCCCTGTGAAAATTAGAACTGTCAGCATATCTTAACTGACTTTTTAGCATAGGGCAATTTATGCATATCAACTATGCCATCACAATTATTGACAAAAGAAGAAGAACCTTAAAACTTTACCCAAGTTTCCAGATCTGGTACATGATTCATCAAAAACAGAACATTTTATATACTTAATGGGTCTCACCTTGTACACATCACCAAAACCTCCTCCTCCTAATTTATTGTCTTTACTGAAATTATTTGTAGCTTTTTTTAGATCCTTGTAATGGAAATTTAATGGACCTTGTAACTCAGTTGCCCCTAATATATCGCCTGCACAAAGATAACCTCATGAGAAATTACTTGGATACGAAGCATATAAAATGTCAAGCGTAGTTCATTTTGCAAAAGAAAAAGACTAGAACTTCACACAACTGAAAATCATTAGCATGAAGAGAAATAGAAGACTGACATGACAAGCTAATATCCTTTCTATTTTTATTAAGACCAGATGAATCATAATTGATTTCAACGTGGTAATACAATTTTTTTAATAAATACAATCCTGTTAAATGCATTTTAGCCTGTCATGTCATATTTCAGTCTTCTATACAATTTTTTCTAGCCGCAAATATATCACAAGTGGTATAATTAAACTTGCATAGTGTTTAATAGAGGTATAAGATCCATATAGCTAACCCCAAATAGTTGACTCTTATATGGCCGGATTAAAATATGACAATGGTCTACGCCATCAAATGATTAAGCCATTAGAAATAATATGATATGAAGTTCAACTCACTATTGAACTTCGGTCAATAACAGAAATTAAGTGAGGTCTCTAGATGCGACAGCCTTCAACCTGACAAGAATGTTAAGCTTATTCTTCTCAAAAGATTTTATCAGAGTTCATGGTTAAGCACCCTCATGGTACATCCATATATACAGAATTAGAAAGATGAAGTATTTCAAAGCCTCAATAAATTGACTAAACTCTCAAGTAATACAGAAAAATAGGCCAAAAAGGTTGGTTGAAGAGGATTAGTTCAGACGTTAATGAGAAGTCCTTTTGCCAACTAGCTACCTCCATTATTCTATATTTAATCAAACAAATGATGCCATCGACTATAGACATAATAGCATTCGAGTTTTGTTTCAGCAAGAAAAAAAGGAGATGATTAACACCAACGTCCATGGAACTACTGATGTTGCATGGTTGTTAGTAGTTAAAGAATTAATTTATGAAGAGAATGAATATGTCGCTAAAAGCTGGTCTTTCTTCCACTTATCATACAAAAGAAGAATGATTTGTAGAACTTGTTAGAAAATTAGTTTTCGTATGGATAGCTATTTCACGAGTAGACCATCATAAGTTAATTTTTCGAGTGAATGAGAAATTAATATCTAAGATTATTTGAATAAGGAAAAGTTAACCTATGATCGGAAGAAAGAATTAGCTCGCACACGAGCTGGATTCATGGATGTGAATATACGAATGCTAACTCGAGTATGTGTGAATGTTAATATGAGTGGAACAATTGAAAGGTAAAGAAATCAAAACTAATTTATGATATGTGGCTGCGCATAGAGAAAAATTATTTAATTAATTATTGAGAATTAATTAATTGATTAATTAATCAATTAATTCATATATGCAGCTGAATATGCAAAATTAAAATAGTTAACTTAATTAATTAAGTTAATGATATTTCTAAAAGACACACTTACGTCTTTTCACCTATTAAAAATGTCTCTTTATCCTTTGGGAGAAATCCTTCATCCCTGTAAATAGAACCTCACTCTTTCTCGTCAATTTACTTAACACTTAAGTTATGATTTCTCCTATTGAGTTCTCTCTCCCTCTCCTCTATGTAGAGTAATAAGACTTCGAAAGTTTTTGCCACCATGAGGTCTGAGGTTCAAATCTCGGCAAAACCGAGATAAAATGCCTCTCTTATGTGCTAGTCACTATTCGAAAGGCTAGTAGCCGCCCGTGATTTACCTCCTCCGTGTTGGCCCTAGGACGGGTTGGCGGGGGCGCTGGGGGCGAGCGTATTCGCCTTTTTGCCACCAAGACTTCGAAAGTTTGTTAAAATTTAAAATTTGAAGTGCTCTTTCTAGTTGTAGGTTGTTGTTTCTTTGGGAGACGATTGTCATTCAACCGTAAACACGTGAGCAGAGCAATACCGTCTTAAAGAAGGTCTTGCAGTCACTACGACCTTAACACTTATCCATAAGGATAAACTTAGCCGAAAGACTGTATTGATATCTGAAGGGATAAACTGACTAGACAAAGTTGATGACATGTCTATTACCCCGAGGGGATGTCTCGATAACCAAAAGGGTGTGTTTAGAGTATAAACGAGATAAGATCCACGTCGCCTTACCGAGTTCCCGGGAAAGAATTCCAACCCTAACTTTCAGGCGAGTAGAGAATAGATTTGATTCACGAACCTTTTCGACCTTGTTGATCTCTGGGTCTCCTCATCCACAGAAGTGTCACAAACCCTAGAAGAAGCAACAGGCCGCCGACTCCTCCAGCGACTCCCCAAATGATGGCCCTTCGCTTGCTCGATCTCCCTGTTTTCCAGAACCAAATCCATAGTTAAAGTGTGCCATAATTACAGACAAAAACGCATTTTTATCTGGAAGAGAGTAAGAAAATAGAAGGAAAAAAGAAGCCCAAGCGGAAACCATAACTACGACTTGGCTCACCTGAATTCAAGAAAGGGGATAAATCCATGGTTTGGTTGGTGGGGAAGAAGGACTCGTTGGAGTATCTCATGAAGCAGCCAGTGTCCACCGCCCGGCCTTCGGAGGCCGGAAGGCACAACTCTGCATTATTCACCGCCGTCGTCAGGCACTGCCCGCACCCCTCCACGCTGACCGTATTCACGCACTGCGCTATCCCGAACACCCCGCCCCTCTCCGCCGCCGCGAAGAACTCCGGCGTCTTCGGCGTGGCAGTGCTCAAATCCTCCAACAGCGGCGGAACCGCTGCGGCGAACCCGCTTGTCGAGTTGCGTTTACCACAGATGTTGCCGTTCCCCCGGCCCGTGTTCTGGTCGAAGAAGGAGGTGCTCTCGTAGCGGAGGAAGCACCCGTCGTAGATGACGCGGGCGCCATTGGCGGGGCCGCAATAGCGGCGGATATGGACGTCGGCGGCAGAGAAGCAAGTGAGGCAGTCGGCGGTGGATAGGTAGCCGCGGCACTGAAAGAGCGCGTAGAATTGAGGGTCGCTGTTCTGCGCGGTCGCGAAGTGAGAGTCGGAGCTGCTGGGAGCGGCAGAGGAGATGGTGGAGTGGAGGTCGGCGAAGGTGCGGTTGATAGTGGCGGCGAAGGCGGTGGTGTTGGTCACGTTGATTAAGCTGCAGGCGTTGAGGATGAGGTTGGTCTGAGGGTCAGCGGCGGTGATCCGACTCCATAGTAGAAGCGCCACGAACGCGAGCGCCGAAGCGAAGTAGGCCATCGTGGTGCGGGGGTGGGTACCGGATGTGTGAGCTGCAGGGAGTACAGCACGGGATAAATTAAACAGAATGCAAGTCCACTTTCCGTTCCATCGGATCAAAACGTGGAAATTACTGACCGAAATCCAATATGACGGCGTTTAGCAATAAATATAAGAGAAAAATACCTATAACCCCTATATTTTCTACCCAAGAAACATTTTACCTATATGTATTTAAAAGATAATACTTAAATCTCTTTCGGCCAAAGTCAAATATAAAAATTTTGTAAAAGATTATCATATATATATATATTTTTTATAATAGTTAGAGGAAAAAAATATATTAAATTGATGGGTAAAATAATTAAATATGTATTCAGGATCGATGATTATGTACCAGGAAGAAAAATATATATAAAAAGATTAAAAAAAACATCAAGCGATGGTGGCATGGTGCCCTTTGTCACTTATTCGAATATATGGTTGATGTCAGTTTATCGATGCATCTACTCTCGTTGTCCTACAAAGTAAAACTTATTATTCGAGTATTGATGTTGTCAGTATTATCCTTTTTGACGGTCAAATCAGTAATGAATTGAGATGTGAGGCTCGTGTACATATATGAGAAAGTAAAAGAGTTTGAAGAAGATAAAGAAAATTTATCGTTGTATAAGAAAAGGAAATTATACCTTCACATATTTTCGTGTAACCTTATATAATCGTAGATGAGGTGGATCTAAAATTTTAAATTTAGTGGGAAGTGAAAAAAATAATTATTATACATTATATACTAAGGTTGCACAGCCATAACGATGAAAATATATATTTTAAACTATTTAATTTTATTTTATTCGTATAATTAAATATTAATATTTATATATATAGTTAGAGGGTACATATAATTTATTAATTTTAACTAATAAATATGCAACCATACAGAGGTTGAAAATATTAATTAGATCTAGAATTAATTTAGATATTAAAAAAAAAATTATAACGCATGGGGAGATTAATTTAATCAAAGGGGATTAAATATTACTTTCTAAATAAGGGGCCAAATGTAAAAAATACAGAGGGTTAAAGATATTTTTTCCTAAATATAACACATTTATTTTAACAATATAACAAGCAAAATTGGCACGACGCATTTAAAATTCATTTTAAAGTCATAACACCTTTTTAATTACAAAGTAAATAAACCAAACATTTATAAATAAATTTAATATTTAGTTCGATAAGTTTTTATTTATATTGATTGTCAAATAGATAAATAAATTTAAATGACTCATTAAATTAAATTAAATGAATAAATTTTAATATATTATTTAGTTTATTAATATTTTTATGAATAAATATTATAAATTATTTCTAAATGATATTCATGGTTAATGTCTAAAAAAATTAAATAATATTCATTAATACATTTTTTTATTAAATTTATAAATAAACAAAGAAGTGATAAATAAATAAGTTTGTAATATCAAATTCTTTAACTAAATAAATAAGTTTAAAAATTTTAAAACTTCCACCAATTAAACAACTTCAAATTAATCTTGAATCAAATTTAAAGTTCTAAAAAAATCAGTTAAAATTAAACAATTCTTTGAAAGATTTAATTTATTTTAATGTCGATTTAATCTGATATGATTATCTTATCAAATAAGTTTAAATAACATAAAACTTAACTTGTTTATAATCTCAAGATAGTTGATAGAGAAAGATATGTTAAATATATGTGATGTGAATGAAGAAGAGGTGAAAGAGGAATGTGGCTCCATTGTGAATGAGACTTTAGTCCCACATTGAAAATTTTAAGATATTTTAGTTGGTTTATATTGATTCACATGCATGTATTGATAATGTGAATAAATGATGGGGAGAGACTCTCTCTCTCATATTTTAGGGATTGAATTGCATTGTACCAAGTTGACTTGCGTACATGATGACCGTTGAATGCTAGCAAAATTTGTCCAAGTGGAACAATCAATATTTTATCATACAAGTCTTTTTGCTTCTTATTTAAGTGTGTAACGGATGCATTAACTTAAGATTAATGCAGAATTTAAACGACTGAGTGAAATGTTGGCATTTCACAAGCTCGATGAGTAATGATCATTGCTCGATCATTGACGTTACCCATTGGTTTGAGCTTGTATATAAGGAGGTTGCAATTATTAGCAGAAGAGGTTATGCACACGAAAAAAGAAGAAGCTCTCCACCTATATTGCCCTCTTCCTCTGTCGTGCAACTCTTGCTCGGCGGAGTGCCCATAATAACAGTCGGGTACCACTCAGTTCGCCGTGACCATTGGTGCTTGGTGGGAATCATGGTTAACCGTTGTATTCTGAGAAACAGATGACCTGAGTAAACCTTGAAGCACAACCCGAAGTGGGGCGAATCTATTTCAAGGAAACTGCGACCATCACAGGCCTCGGTCGTTCGCTCATTTGGTCACTCTACTACTACGCTTGTCCAACCGCTCACCCGCTCAGACTCTTTGTTTGCTCAGCCTCTTCGTCCGCTCGTCCGGCCGCACGCCCGCCTAGCCGTTCACCTTCTTAGAATCTTTGTCCGTTCGAACTTTTTGTCCGATCGACCTCTTCTTCAGCTCGTCCGACCGTACGCCCGTCTAGCCGCTGACTCGCACGGACTCTTCATTCGCTCGGTTGCTCATTCGCTCAGCCGCTCACTCACTTGGCTACTTTGTTCGCTAGGGTGTACAGTCACTTGTCCAACGCTTGCTAGGTCTGCTCGGCCGAACGCTCACTCGTCCGGCGGCTTGCTCGGTCCGCTCGGTCATATGCTCACTCATTCAACCGCTTGATCGGTCGGGTCGGCCGTACACTCACTTGTCCGACCTCTCGCTAGGTCTGCTCGGCCATATGCTCACTAGTCTGGCTGCCGTATGCTTGCTCTCACGGCCACTTGCTGGCTCGGCTTCTCAGCCCGCTCTGCCACTCGACTATTGTGCAGTTTGCGTTAGCAGTAATCAACTCTTGTTGGTATCCTGAGATTATCTGCTCAGGTTATTTTGATAGATAAGTTAAATTTAATTCAGCGTAGTTTACATTCAGCTAAATTCTAAATATCTCTGATAGATTGTCCAACAAGATAATTACGCAATATTAATTTCATGTATTAGAATTTTGGGTTGGTAAAATATAATAGAGTATAAGTTGGATCCTATACATTGGGCATGGATTGTTCATTAATGAATTTCAATAAGGATTTAGTGAGCTTTGACAAAATTTTGATAATAATAAGGGTTTATCAGCTCCAATAAAACTATATCATTATTTAATGAAGTGAAGCAGTTGACTATAAAATAATACAAATATGAAATTTTTACAGAGAATTTTGTGGATAATTTATAAAAAAATTATGATATTCGAGAGCCTCTTTAACATTATAACACATTTTTAAAGAGTGCCACTATTTGATAACTTATTTACATAATGATCCAGAAGATTCATCTTCTGGATTCTCTAATTCAAAGCTACTTGTTTTCTAATTTAACAAGATATTTTATATTTTTCTAAATAATCTTAATTTGTGTTTTAAAACCTCCACGTAAAATTTGTCATTTTCTCCGTATTGATAATTTAGACAATTCATGCTATTAATTGATTAAAAAAAATAAAAGACTATTCAAACTTGGGAAAAACAAGTCCATGGTAACTCTATAACAAATTTACATTCATCATTCTATATTATTTAAATTGACTTGTGGTCGTTGTCTATATTAACTCAATTATTCTTAATTCACTCTATTTCATCTGTTAAGACCTTACGAGCTTGAAGAGGTGTGGTTGAATAGCTCCAATTATTTTATCGATTCAACTTGTATAGTGGAAACTTGACGACATGACTAAATCAGTACACACAATACTAACATTCTTATTTTACTTGGTATTTACTTTTTAGATTGCTAATCCAAGACCTACTATTACCGATCCACCGCCACTGACAAAAACTTCCTTATCAGGCCAAAATTAAAAGTGGAGAAAGTTCTTACCATAGTCTTACAATGAGTTTACAACTCTCACAAGATGAGATAAACAACAAAAGAGATGAAACAAGAGAGATTACAAGTTTAGCTCGATTCTCCTTCTTTTAATTGCTTGAGAATGTTACAGATGAGAGCTTCAGGCTGTTGTTAAACAATCTAGTATGGATGGTATAGAAACATGTTTTTTTGCCCTAAGCCCCCTTTTAAACAACTTTGAATCGGGTTGTTTTATTTTTCACTTTTTTGTTAACCATTAACTATCCATTGAATGATCACTAACTTCAGATCAATGGCTGAGATTATCCTAATTTTGAATCCCAATCGATTGATGGGTATGGTAGTACAAAATCAATTGACAATCGATTTGGAAGCCTTCTGTTAGCTCGATAAACTCTACCAATCGATTACACCAATCGATTGACAACCCTCGGTCGAGTAGACCAATCAATTCGAGCATCTTCTGTTTGCTAGACATACTCTATCAATCAATTGTACCAATCGATTGACAGCCCTCAATCGATCTGGTTAATCAATTTAGGAAGCTTCTATGTGCTCGAAATTTGTTACCAATCAATTAGTGAAACTCACCAATTGATTGATATAATACTTGCCTAAACCCGGAATTTTGAGTTTAACTCAATCGGTTATGTCAATTGATTGGTGAACCCTAAAATAGGGTTTTTATCCCTAAACCTTCAAGAAGTACGTTCCTCCCTTTAATGTATCAATCGATCCCAATTACCTTAGGTTAGATGAACCTTCTGTTCCTTGAACTTTGTGCCTAGAGCTTCCTCGTCTCTGGACCTTCATCTATCCTTGTATCTAATCTCATGATCTGCTCAGGTTTCCACCTTTTGTCAAGAATCCAGTCATTGATCTTCTTAGTCTTTACTTGTCTTGCATCCGATCTTTTGACCTGCATGGACTTCTTCTTGCTAAGAATTTGACCCTCAACCTTCTTGGACTTCTCTTGTCCTATACACTTGTAACTTAAGTGAGATCCAATTTATCAACCTAAACTTAAATAATTGTTAATTATTGAAACATATCAGCCGGGTATAATTGCACAAACAATCATTTTTTAAATATATTTGATAATCTATTTAAGCTTAGACTAATTTTCAACATATGATAATATCAATTATTAAACAATAAGATAATATCAACACAATAGGCATAAAAACGGTAAGATCATGTCATAATATAAGTACAATAAGCATGAACTTAAATATGTTATTTTTCCCCTTTGCCATATATTAAAATGAAGCTAACACTAAAGGATGAATAACATAACAATGACGGGGCACTCCCCCTTAACTTAAACATTTTTTTAAGATATATGGCACATCCCTATAATTCATAACTACCAACACATAATCAAGGATGGGAAACTCCTCGTAACTGATGCAACAATAGGGTACATCTATACATGTTACAAAAACAATCAAACAATCAATAATGGTGCATTCCCCTTTAACTTATGCAATGATAGGATACACTCCTTCACGTCACAAACAAACAGCCAGCTAGCCAGCCAACAATGGGGCACTCCCCTACTAAAACATAAACTGACAAAGAAAACAACCACAATGTTTCACAACTAAATAATAGAAACTAGAAGCATCACATAAAACTAGAGTCAATCATACAAAATGTGTCTACAATGAGACAAAGATAGTTATATTGTTGGGTTTTTCGGGCCGCGAAAACCGCTTTTTCGCGTCGCGGAAACCCCGAAACTCCCTAGCCAACGGATCCG
>JBBMJZ010413110.1:614798-626082 GCA_037833815.1 Zingiber zerumbet
TAAATAAGTAAACTCTGAAAATAAACAAAGGAACTAACCCCCCTCTCTCTCTCTATATATATATATATATATATGACTGACTTTGATTGAATTTTGACAATAACAAGGGTTTTAATAGAAGGATCCAAAAACCACTGTTAATCCTCTCAAGCCATTCATGTAGTCAAGAAGTTATAAGTAGAGCTGCAAGACAAATATAGTTTAACAATAGAAAAATAGATAAATGTAGTTTATCATTTTCGTTTTGATAAGCTCCAATAAAATTATATTATTATATATTTTAATGAAGTGATGCAATACAGTATAAAATAATAAAAATTTTACAGACAATTTTGTGGATAATTATAAAGTTTTTTTTTCCTGATATTTGATGGTCTCATTATAAAATTTGAACATTTTAATAAAACTTTGAAGAGTATCGCTATTCGATAGCTTGTTTATAAAATTCATGTTTTCTTTAAATGATTTGCGTCTTGTTTTCTAATTTAACAATATATTTTAAATTAAAAAAATAAACTTAATTTCTGTTTTAAAACGTACATATAAATTTTATTATTTTCTCAGTTATTTAGATGATTCAAACTTAGAAAATAAGTCAATTATAATTTATTTTAATAGGTATTAAAGTCAATAATTAGTTAAGTATTGACCTCTCTTATGTAAAGGATAATTATGATAGGGTAAAATTTCTTCATTTATTTATTTATATTTTATCATAGAACTGATAAATAAATTTAGACCACTTAAAGTGAACGATATTATTTTTGCTTTGACCTTCTAAATTGAATTGAATACTCCTATTGTACTTTAGTTAATTGGTCGTTTAGATAATTCAAGAAAAAAGTAAAAGATCATTCAAACTTAGAATAGAAATTGATTATAATTCTATAAAAAAGTCTATGTCTAATCATTTTACCGTATTTAAACGACTTTGAATACACCTACTTTTTATTTGAAATTGTCAATGAATTTCATTCAAATTCTCAATTTATATACTTATTCTCCTACCTACCAAAGTCTATATCTTGATCAGCTACTTTTTCTTATATATAGTTCCCTCACCACTAATTAGAAAAGCAGTCAGTCATAATTCTACAAAAGATCTACATCCACATTGAAATGTTGACTTGAGGCCATCAAAATTGATTTGAATACTCCTAGTCTCGCACCTAATTATCATAAAAATAAGATAAGGTAGATTCGCTATCTTAGTGATCCCCTAGTATCGATCCCATAAATATGGAGGGAGGTATATACAAATACACAGGTTATAGGCGCAGGTGGGATAAACCCCATGTTGTCTGTTTCTAAAAATTGACTCCTGACCATTACGCTAGAGATATTATGTGCTCATCATTTGCGCTACGCCTTTAGGGGAAATAAGAGACCATTCAAACTTGGAAAAGAAGTTGATCGTGATTCTACATTGTCTAAATTGCCTCGTGGAAATACTCCTACTCTTCCTTCATTTACTTATCGATAAAAATAGGGACCATCCAAACTTGAAAAAGAAGTAAAATTCTATATTTTACCAATACCATCGATCCCACATTGTCCGGATTGACAATTCTAGTACTCTTAGTCTGGTGCCCTCGTAGATAATTATTAGATTATCGTCATTTTTTCCCCTTTGTTTCTAAAAATTGATTGGAGCAAAGAAATTGCAGGCTTTTCTAAAACATCATCGGAGCAGTCAGTTTAAACAGCTGCTCTTGTAACTAGAAGACATTACACAAGAATCGTGACAATTCAATTCTCTGGCTTCAAACAGTATGTATCTTTATCAATGTAACTCTGAATGATGCATGTTACTTCATCATTAGTTGTAAACATCAACGAGCTGAAAATTGCAAGGTCGAAAAAGTTGCATGTGAAGCTGCATTTGGAATTGCATGTGACGTCGAAGATGAACCAGCCGAGGATGAAGATGCTTCTCCATGAACCCTACTGCTTTCATCTATGAAGGTAGGTCTTGTTGGCTGAAGAGTGTCATCAGTTTGGTTCAACAGCAGAACTACAATCTCTGACATGGTTGGCCTTGCAGCAACCGTCGACTGGGTGCAGAGAAGAGCAATCTTAATGATCCTTTTAACTTCTTCTGGTGTATAGTCACTAGGATCTAAGGTTTCGTCCACCATCTCCAATAATTGGTCGCGTTCGTATAATTTCCAGGCCTGTTTCAGAAAAGGAAATAGATGAAGGATCAAACCACTGGATGATCCTAGAACATTTACTCCTATCGAATATTTGTGATAATAAAAGCAGATACAGATACAAAACAAGTTTGATGTATCTCATCCCTATCGAATATTTGTGATAATAGCATCTGTCATTACCCATTCAAGAAGATATTGAGTAACAGGTTCGAGTTTTATGTCATTGCACTTCCGGCCGCTGATTATTTCAAGGACAACAACGCCATAGCTATATGTATCCACCTTTTCAGATAACTGCCCGTGAATTGCATACTCAGGTGCTGTATATCCGCTGTAGGATAAATCGAGAACTTTGAATCAGTAGATGTATGCTTTCCTTAATGCATCATAAAAGAAACAAGCAATATGTAACAATTACCAAAGAAAATGACTACAGATGAATGACAGTTGACACTAACAAAGAATATCAAATACTGTTAAAACTCACAAAGTGCCAGCAAATATAGTGCTAAGGTGACTCTTGTCCTCAGGGAGAAGTCGGGCCAGCCCAAAATCTGCAACCCTTGGCTGGAAATTGTTATCGAGCAGAATGTTGCTGCATTTTATATCGCGGTGTATGATACGAACATGAAATTCTTGATGCATGTAAGAAAGACCACGAGCTGTCCCAACAATAATATCAAATCTCTGCCTCCAGTTGAGGAACCCACGTTTATTGCCTTTGAAATGAAATGATTTTTATACAATACTGAGGCTCATATTAAATAACAAAGCATACAATTCAAAGCAAAATGTAAACTGCTTGCATGTGAAAAATGAGTTACCGAAAATAAAATTGTCAAGGCTGCCATTTGCCATATACTCATAGACAAGAAGAAAATCATCACGTTTGCTAGAATATCCAAGCAGACGAACTAAATTTCTATGATGAATATTGCTAATGAGCTTTACTTCGCTCTGAAAATTAGTTCTTGCTCTACTGGTTTCAGCAATTGTCAACCGCTTTATAGCTACCGTTTTCTCATTTTTAAGTTGACCCTGTGAAAATTATAATTGTCAGTACATCTGCATTAGTTATGTTAGTATAAGTATAGTATGGACATGATTATACTAACTTTTTTTTTTGGTATTGTCTGTTGATAAAAAATGATCACATACTTTTACCAAAAATTTCACTTGGAAATTATGATTCATCAAGAAAGCAACATCTTTAACAGTTCAGAACTTCACCTTGTACACATCTCCGAATCCTCCTTCTCCTAGTTTATTTTTTTCACTGAAATTATTTGTAACATTTTTTAGATCCCTATAACGGAAATTTTGTGACCCCTGTAATTTGGTTCCTCCCAATGTATCTCCTGCATAAAGATAACCTCGTGAGAACTATTTAAACAAGAAACAATAAAGGCACACCAAGTAATAGAATGTGAATCAAGGTGATAATCCTTGAATATGCTCTGGCAACAAAATGCTAATTAAAATAAACACAATAAATTGTCTTGAACAGACACAATGCTCAGCTTGACAATGTTCATGTTTGATGGGAATGACAGACAATAAATCTTGAACACCTCTTTATACTTCAATACTAGACAAGCAAAATAAGTAAGCTTCACCTGTTGAGGTTCAACAACAAAGCCAAGGAAGAGATGATTCAAAATAGTGACACAAGATCAGTTTGTACAAGCTAATTGATGAAAAATAAATATTATCTCAAACAAAGTTCTGTCAGCATCGTTCATGTACCTGTGGGAATTTCTCTCAATGTCTATCTATCTAGCTATAGATATATAGATATTAGCATCTAAATCATAAAGAACTTAAATTGTTTGTATCTTTGGAAAAGATAAGGAGATTAAGCTTCTATGTTTCAATGTAAAGAGCCATGAAGCAGGTGTACCCTATTGTTTGATAGTAGCCATAATGCACACTTCCAAAGCAAGGAGTTGTTGATGGCATAACTATGCCATAGTAAAATAGTTGGTATGAAGTCATAGTCGCTATTAAATTTGGATCAGCACAGCAAGTGGTGTTTCCAAATGCAACACAGCTGCCTTAATTGACTCTTGTAATGATATCAGGAACTGGAACAAAACTAGGAACTTAGTTGACTACACAAATTTGTGATGAAAACCAATATGTACCTCAACTCCCAGGCCTAATCAAACAAAACGATGATTATTGATCCTATTACTACCTACTAGGCATCTGGATAAGATCAGATAGTCTACACTTGATGGAAAATTAGCAGATCAATGAAGATAAGATAAGATTCATAAACCTTCAGAAAGACTTCGTTGATCCCTGGATCTTCGGATCGACATAAGAGATATAACCCCTAGAAGAAGCAACAAGCCGCCGACTCCTCCGGCAACTCCCCCAATTAGGGCCCCCTTATTGCTCGATTTCGTTCTTCCTGTGTTCCATTAGCACAGCCCGAGCTTAAATTAGGAATAAAAATCACTACTTTCTAGAAAAGATTAACAAAAATTAGTTGCCGAAGAAAGTTTGGAGGAAAATATGATTGCTATGTGTTTAGAGAGAGTTTTTTTTAAAGCTTATTTTTTTTATAAATGCAGTTTGGTTTTGAAAATCATTAAATTCATACAAACAAACAAAAAATCACAACTCTTTTTGAAAGGATGAACAAACAATAATTGCCGTAGAAAAATCTGGAGGAAATATGATTATTGTGTTTAGCACCAATTTTTTTTTTTTTTATTTATCACCTGAATTCGTCAAGTAAGGCGACAGATCCACCGTTCGATTGGCCGGGAAGAAGGACTCGTCGGAGTATCTCATGAAGCATTCGACGTCCAGCGCTCGCCCGTCGGCGTTCGGCAGGCACTGCATGACGTTGCCGACCGCCTTCGCCAGGCACTGCTCGCACCCTTCCTCGCTCTCAGTCTCCACGCACTGCGCCACAGCGAACACCCCCTCCCTCGCCGCTGCAGCGAAAAACTTCGGGATTCTCGGCGTGGCGGCGTTCAAATCCGCCATCAGTGCCCGCACCGCGGCGGTTAATCCTCCGATAGTCGCGTTGCGGTCGCCGCACAGGTTCCCGTTCAGCTCCTCTTCATCGTGAAAGGGCTCTGTCTCGTAGCGGAGGAAACAGCCGTCGTAGATGACGTTACCGCTGTAGGCGGCGCCGCAACTGCGAATGAGGCCTTCGGCAGCGGAGAAGCACGCGAGGCAGTCGGCGGCGGAGAGGTAACCGCGGCACTGGAACACGGCGTAGACGGACTGCACGGAGCGGCGGCGCGAGGTGGCGAAGAGAAAGGAGTTTCTGTCAGAGATGGAGGAGCGGAGGTCGGCGAGGGTGTCGTTGAATGTTGCGGCGAAGGCGGAGGCGTCGATGGCGTTGTATGAGTTGCAGTTTTCTTGGAGGAGGTTGATCTGGGGGTCACTGACGGTTACACGACTCCATAGTAGAAGCACCATGAACCCAAGAGCGGATCTCATAATGCAGATCGGGTCACCGGAGGTGGGCTGTGAGAACCGCTCCGGTAGAGAAGATCGGCCTTCTATAGAACACGGTGAAGTTGTGGATTAATGCTTTGATACCGTCATTTGTAATAAAGTATTGTTTGGTCAACAACGATGTAACATAACGTGGAAATTTGTAACACCCTTATCCCCTCTTTATTTGAAAAAACATACGCACCGGGACAGGTTGAGTTGGATAGTAAGAGATAGAATTATTATCCTAGTTTAACGATACTCAGTCTTATACATAATTGTTAATATGTAATCGGTCGGATGAACATCGAACGAACAGAGGACTCCTGGTACACGCTGATCGGGCAAGATCCAGATGAGCTTAAAGACACTTAACTACATCAAAAGTTCTTAGCGCACGATTGGTCGAGCCAAGGCTGAATGGATAGGAGATCCCTTGTATATTCATCTGGGCAAAGCTCAGGCGAGCTCAAACGTACTCAACTCAATGTACGACCGGCTCAATGGTCGGCCGAAATATGTTCAACAGAAGTTATTTTCAATGTATAACTGACTCAATGACCGGCCAAAATTTATTCCACAGAAGCTATTCTCAATGTAGGACCGCTCAATGGTCGACCAAAATATGTTCAACAGAAGCTATTTTCAATGTACGGCCGGTTCAATGACCGACCGAAATATATTCAACAGAAGTTATTCTCAATATAAGATCGACCCAATGATCGGCTGATATATATTCCACAGAAGCTATTCTCAAGGTACGACTGGCTCAATGGTCGGATGGAATACATTCAGCAGAAGGCATCCTGAGATTACAACTGGCCTAGTAACTAGTTGAAATATACTCTGTCAATGATATTTATTTGTACGGTTGGCTCAATAACCAATCAAGAAGCATGAAGCAAAGCATATTCTCTAAATACGGTCGACTTAATAATCGGACAAGACACATTGCACGAGCGACATTTTAATTGGGTGGCAAACTCACTGACTAGCCAGGATGAAACTAGTAGACAAGCAGCCAACAACTCTGACAGTCTGGCAAACTTGTCGGGAAATATTCCTCAGAAACTTCTTCATTAATCAAGCAGTTACAACAACATTCTCCTGGGGGCATCTCATAAAGGGCGCAAGTCATAAACGACAAAGAAGGTACATCTGGGGTAGAAAAAAGATTCTTCGGAGGATTATCATACATGGTCCAGGTTGTACTTCTCTCATTCTCTAACAAACTCGCAAGTACAGGGGAACCATCTCATGATCGCGGAGGTTATGTGAAGTGGCATAAAAAGGGAGATCCTCTCCGTTGGCAAGATATGCAATCACTGGCATCTGAACTCCATTTCTTGTATAGTTCTTCTTCTTCTTCTTCATCAGATTCGGACTAACTTGAGCGTCGGAAGACCTTACCAAAGATCTCCACCCGGTCTTGATCACTAACGTTTTGTTAGATTGTCTAATTGTGCGCAGGATTGGAGGAAAAACTCTTCTCAACGAATACAAGCCTAGTTCCGATCAACAACAAAGCTATCATCATCAACACGGTATCTCCTAGCTTTCAGACAGAATCCGTCTCTACTGTTCTTCTTGTCTCATTCTGCACATCTATTCAATTTTCAAGATGTTAAAGTGAAAATTTGTTTTCTTTCTTCAAAATGGGATCTTCTTAGTTTTTAAGAATATATTCTCTTGTATTTTCTCATTAATAATCTGTCTCTTATTATTCAATAGCACGGCTCTCTATTCTTTTTTCTTAAGAAAAAAAGGATTTGTTTTTTGTTAGAGAAGTCTTTTGTTCTTCTGATTATTGTAAAAGAAGAAAAAAAAATCACTCGATGGCTCCTGATTCATTCTTCTATACCATGTTGTTACAAGTATTCCTTTGCTTTTATTTCTTTTTCTGCCAGTGCTATTTGGGAAAACCAACTACTAATCATTCACTTACTGATTCATGCTCAAGTGCGGACTGAAGAGTTTTCAATTGTTTTCTTGCAGCAGGTTGTGAAGCATAATTTTTCCATAAGAATGAAATGAAACTGCCATTTGCACTCCCACATCTCTTTAACAATAAGTAGAAGAAATGAGTCAAATACAATGCAAATGCAAATTAAATGAGTCTATCCAATCATTTATCTGTTTTGGAGTCTCATTCCTCTATTTACTAAACAAAGTTGACCTATTGACACTATTTTATGGTGGCTAAATGAGATACAAATACACTGGAGTCACCAGTAAAATATGAATTTTAAAGCAATATAAGCATTTTTGGAACTTTGAACCCTTACTCTTCGGACCTACTAAATTGTAGTTGATGCGGTGGATATGAAAGGATCCTTGATTGGGGCCCAAGGAACCCACAAGCCAAGAAGGATAGCAGCCCCCCCCCCCAAAAAAACAAAAACTCTCGGCTATATCCGGGTCCTCTCGGGGTGTTGCTCCTCAATATTCCGAATCGGCATCCGTCGATCGGGCATGCTCTCATTAAGTCCCCTACTATCGACTCTGTCTGGGTCTATGCAGAGCACTGCTCCCCACCGATCGACACCCACCGATTGGACAAGCCCTCAATAGGCTCTCACACCCGGCCATGCCCGGGTCCACTTGGGGTTCTGCACCCCAATACCCCTGATCGCACTCCCGGCCCTGCCTAGGTCCACTTGAGGCTCTGCTCCCCAATATTCCTGATCGACGCTCACCAATCAGATAGGCCCTCATTAGGTCTCCCACTCCTAGCTTTGCCCGAATCTACTTGGGACTCTACTCCCCAACAACCACCGATCGGCGCCCACCGATCAAACAAGCCCTCACTCCTTGCTCCGTCCGAGTCCACTCAGGGTTCTGCTCCCCAACAACCCGAGATAGGCGCCTGCAGATCGGACAAGCCCTCAACAAGCCCTCACTCCTAGCTTCGCCTGTGTCCATCCTCTTATGGATAGAACCTTAAGCCATGAAAGCTCTTCACACGGAGAAATACCAGTTTATATATGGTTGCTAGGCCAAAAGGTCGCCTAGCCCAAAAGGCCACTTGGCCCATAAAACCTATTTCTGCTTATTAAATGTTGCGCGTGGCTTATCAGAAAAACATATCTATACTTGCCACACTCAACTATATCGATGATGTGACTGTTGAATATAATATAAGCGAGATGATGAGACAAGGTTGATACGCAATACACAATGATGTCATTTTTGTTCAGTGATGTGACAGCTTGCCACAGGATAAGCATGGTGATAAGACAGAGATGGTTGGCAACAAAATGATGTCTCATTTATTGCAGAGAGTATTAGAGGCATTATAAAAGGGATCCTCCTCTGTTGGTACGAGACGGGCACACACACCTTCAGAAACACAAGATTTTATATACCTCAATTTCTTAATGTATCATCGCCGTATTTTGTCTTGATCATCGAAGTAACCACTCTAGGGACCCCCCTAGCCTATTTACTGACGATCTTCTTCCTTTGCTGCTCTTGCGTGAAGGCGATCCTCGGAAATCCTCATCTTGGTGGTCTCCGGCACTCTTAGGCTTGGTCAACATTGACAACACCTCACTGACATTTTCAACTTGACGTCCTCCTTTGGTCAGCATCCCGGTCACCTCACCGGCAATCCACTCCTCACAGCTTCTAGATGGGATCAAATTTGACGCCATCTATGAGAACACATTACACCCGATCAGGAATGTGAAGATGGATGATGCCAACAAAATAACTATCACTTTGTCACAAGAGGACCTCGATTTACTTATGTTGGCTAAGGCACAAGCGTTGGAGCAAAAGCAGCAAGCCCGTCGCTTCAAAAACACCCACAACACCCGCCACATCATCTGAGGGACCCCTCCAAACTGGGGGACACTCTAAAACCAAGCGATCAATCAAATTTCCTAGGGCCTTAATCCGAACGCCCATTGAAGAGGGCACCAGAGCCAAGCAGTCAGAAGAATCTTCTACTCGAGACTCACTAACTCGAGACCCGAAGTGAGGCAAGGCGCCTGCTACCCATAGCTCACCTGAACAGCAAAACATTCCTTTATCTAGGAAAATTCTAGAAGATAAGCTACCAAAGAAATTTCGACCATTGATGATCAGAGAATATAGGGGTTCCTCTGACTCGGAAGACAATCTCCGCAAGTTGGAGAATGTCACCCTCCTGTACTAATATATCGAGGGTGTCAAGTGCCGAGTGTTTATGACAACTCTCTCCGGCTCAGCTCAAAGATGGTTTGACAAGCTCCCTGTCGGGTTCATAACATGCTTCAAGGACTTCAAGAAGGCTTTTCTGTAGCACATCGCCAAAAGCCGAAAGTATCACAAGACCAACTTGAGCTGGTTCACTCTCAAACAAGGGGCAAAAGAATCCCTAAAGTGTACATAAAGAGGTTCAATCAGGTGGCCATGGATGTCCTACCCGTCACCTCAGAAATTTTAGTGAGTGCCTTCTCTCAGAGACAATTGGAGGGAGATTTCTTTCACTGCCTTGCAAGAAAACCCCCGAGAGACTTTGATGGGCTACTAGGTTGAGCAAGACAGTATATTAACTTGGAGGAAGGACAAGCCGCCTAGAAAAAGGAAACACCCCTCGCAGTCCCTCCCCTACAAACTGAGCAGAGGGCTCCTCGACCCCATACAACGACAAGAAGTCGACCGATTCCCATGCCCTTGGCACAACGAGGAAGATTAGTGCAGCATGTGGAGGCAACATGGACGTCATTTGTAGAGTTGCGCTGATGGATTCCAATCTTCTGTACTTACCACCAGACCAATACCCACAACACCAAATGATGTCAACAATATGCGTGAAACAGTCGTTGAGCGGTTGAGCAGGATATGCCACCTCCTACAATTGCACCCCGAACTACTCAGAACTCTAGCACCAAATCCCAGGGTTTCTGGTTGGCCAGCCAACACATGGGCGCAAGGGATCCCAACAGACCCCGTAGAAGGATCAAAGCCCACTCAAACAAGGCAGGAGGAAAACCAAAGCAACATTGTCATACGAACAAGTAGGTATGATATCGGAGGCCCCACTGACGATGACTCCAACTAGACTTGAAAGGCTCATGGAAGGTGACTGGAAATCCATTAGTCGGGTGCAGTTATGAACAAGTAGCCAACCCTTAGATAAGTTTTGGACCCTAAGACATCGAAGGAATAAAACTCCCTCATGATAATACTATGATCATTAAAGCAATTATTGCCAACTCCAAGGTGGCTTGAGTTTTAGTGGACACCGGGAGTTCTATCAATGTCCTTTTTAAAGAGGCCTTTGATAAAATGCAAATTGAACAAGGTGAGTTCCAACCTATTGCTACTGGATTATATGGTTTTACAAGAAATAAAGTACAGCCACTCGGTCAAGTTTAGTTGGTCCTCTCCTTGGGAACCAAGTCGTTAATGAGGACTCGAAGGAGAACCTTCATTGTGGTGGAGATTTCATTCGCCAACAACATCATACTCGGAAGACCCGCTTTGCATGAATTTCGGGCGGCAATATCTACCTTCCATTAGAAGATCAAATTTCAAGTGGAAGGGTAAGTGAACGAAGTGAGAGGAGACTAGCTAGTGGCACAAAAATGTTACGTGGACATGATCAAAATGGAGACATGGAAAGTCCAGAAGACCCAAGTAGCAAATGTGCATGCCATCCAACAAGAAGCCTTAGGCCAGCT
>JBBMJZ010413110.1:650330-675778 GCA_037833815.1 Zingiber zerumbet
CTACACACCAGGTACCGGTAGATAACACCGTTAAACATGTTTCAACTACTAGAGAATAAGATATACCTTTATTGTTCCCCTTCCTACGAGGACAGTTCGCCTTCCAATGTCCAGACTGCTTGCAAATGAAACATTTGCCCTTTGGTTTCTTCACACCTCCTTTCGGCCAGTTCCTTGAGATCGATTCACTTTCTTTGCTGGTCCAGCCTGTTTCTTCTTCTTCTTCTTACCTTTCGGTATAGAAGTAAAAACATTCTCAGAAAAGTGAATTTAAAAATTATGAAGAAATAGTCCTTCCGCTGCTTGAAATTCTGTCAGAAGTTCTGCCAACGTATATGACCTTTTGTTCATATTGTAATTCAGGCGGAACTACTCAAAACTTTTAGGTAACGTCTGGAGAATAATATCGACCTAGGTTTCCCCATCGATTTCAGCTCTAAGGATTTGTATCTCGTTCAAGTATGTCATCATTTTGAGGATATGATCCCTTACGGGTGTACCTTCAGACATGGTAGCTGTCATTAAATTTCTCATTACTTCTTGCCTAGCAGCCCGACTCTGGTGTCCGAAGAGATCCTTGAGATTGAACATCATATCATAAGCTATTGGCATGGCCTGATGCTGATGTTGCAATACATTTGACATAGAAGCCAAGATATAACACCGCGTCATCTCATCTGCCTTGACACATTTTATATGATATTCAATGTCCGCTTCACTAGAATCAGTATTAAGTGCATTAGGGCATGCCTCAATAAGTATAAACCTATATCCTTCAGCAGTTATGATAATGTCCAGGTTTCTTTTCCAGTATATGTAATTGGGACCAGTAAGTTTGTTCCCTAAAGATAAGCACGTGCTACAGTAATCCATATTGTGATACTAAGCAGGTATAGAAACAGAATACCACCTGCAGCTTCTCATGTACAAAAGCAATTGGAACATAATCTGAGTAAGATCTTAACAGGCCAGTTACATATGAATATCAAGCACTTGTTTCATGCAAAAAAATTTCTATATTGAGCATGTACCATTCGATTAAACTAAGAGAATGACTGAAATTCTTGCTTCCCTACCCACAAGACTAGAATCTGGAATTTAATTAGAACATGTACAAGAGTTCAAGTAGAGTACCCACTAACCAAACATTTAATCCAATACACAGATTCTGAAATACCAAATCTGAGTTTGCCAGTTTCAAACATTCTAGTATACCACTCAAGCCAGAAAAATATACATACAAAAGAAGAACAAAGTGTATACAAACCCAATAGAAACATTCCTAGTGACTTCGTCCAGATCTAACAAGAATGTAGATAAAATTCCCGAGAAATCTACAAGTACCCTAAACAACTAGAGAAAAGCAACTCATCCCTTGGACTTATCGGCAAAACCCCATCCTCCTCAAGACCGACCAAAAGTACACGAGAAAGAAATATCCAAATAGGGGTGGGGAACTCTACAACACAAACACAATAGAACACTCCTAACTGAACCATCTACTACAAATCTTGAATCAAAAAGAATCAAGCAACAGCCTAAAACATTACTGAAATCTGTAGCTCCCGCAAAAGAAAATGTAACGGAACACCTCGTCGAATCAGTCGGCACAAGAGCTATCAAGAAAGAAACAAGCAACTTGAATCCATTCCCAGAGAAAATTCGTGATTGCCCAAGTAGAAATCACCGTTGAAACCCAATGAAACACTGGTTCACTTGCTTGCATTAGATCCGTGAAATTCGAACAACCAAGAACACCATCGACGCTTGCAAAACTGACATCGATTTTCCTAACAACCCTACCGACATCTACAGAGGAAGGATGTTTGCCTTTCCCGAGCTCTCCTTCGCAGGAATCGCGCACCAGCCCTCTCCTCTTTCGCCCAATGTGAGTCGCGACTTCCTCCGGCTAACAAAATCCCTTTTTCCCTACGCCTTTACCCCTTTTAAAAGCACCCTCACTCCTTTCTAATTGGGATCTAAATTTACTAATTAGCTCACCTCCAATTCTGGCTCATAAAGTTTAGATTAGTTGCTAATCTAGGCCCCTTCAATTAGTTCCTTAGAAAATATGCCCTAATATTTGGAAACTGTAATCTTATTAAAATTTCTAGTCAAAAGTTGTCGAAGATGGTGGGATCTTACAACTCTTCCCTCCTTGAAAGAATTTCATCCTCGAAATTTGACTTACCAAACAGTTTAGGATAGCGGTTGTACATGTCGAGCTCAGTTTCCCAAGTAGCTTTTTCCATAAGCTGATTCCTTCATAAAACTTTCATTATTTTGATCTCCTTATTCCTCAGCTTTCGGATCTGTTGATCGAGAATTTGAATCAGTGTTTCCTCATATGACAGATTTGGCATCCATTGTACGGGCTCATGATGAATCACATGAGAGGGATTAGGAGTGTACTTTTGTAACATAGATATGTGGAACACATTATAAACCCCTGGTAAGTTCAGTGGTAAGACAACTCGGTAGGCTCGGGTGCCCACCCTATCTAGAATATCAAAAGGTCTAATGTACCTTGGTCCGAGTTTCCCCTTCTTTCCAAATCTCTATACCCCCTTCATCGGTGATACTTTATGGAAAACATGGTCCCCTACCTCAAACTTCAGATCTCTTCACCGTTGATTGGCATTACTCTTCTGGCAATTCTGCGCTGCTTGTAGTCGATTGTGGATTTTTGTCACCTGATTCACTGTGTTCGTTACCAAGTCTGAACCCAGAATTATTCTCTCTCCAACCTCATCCCAATGTAATGGAGTCCTACACCTTCTACCATACAATGCCTTGTACAGAGCCATACCTGGCGCAACTTGATAGCTATTATTGTAAGTAAACTCGACCAGCGGAAGTTTTGACTCCCAACCTCCCCGAAAGTTGATTACACAAGCCTGGAGCATTACTTCCAAAACCTGAATTACCTGTTCTGATTGACCATCTGTTTGAGGGTGGAATGTCGTGCTAAAAGCAAGCTTAGTGCCCAAACCATGGTGCAAACTTTCCCAAAATCTGGAGGTGAATCTCGGTCTCTTTCTGACATTATTCTGGTCAGAATTCCATGTAGACGGATAATTTGTCGAATATATAACTCTGCATACTACGTCATGGTGAACATGGTCTTTATTGGCATGAAATGCGTAGATTTCGTCAGTCGATCTATAATAACCCATATGACACCAGATCCTTTTGGTGAGATTGGTAATCCCACCACAAAATCCATAGTTATATCTTCCCTCTTCCAGGTGGGTATTGGAAGTGGTTCTAATAATCCTACTGGCCTCTGATACTCAGCTTACCTGCTAATAGGTCAGCACTCATGAACCATTCTAGCTATATCTTTCTTCATACCCGGCCACCAATATAATAATTGCATTTCCCTGTACATCTTGGTACTTCCAGGGTGTACTGAGTATGGGGCGGTATGTGTCTCCAGCATTAGGTCCTCCCAAAGGGTTCCATTCTTTGGCACCCAAATGCAACCCTTATAACTCACAATCTCGTCTACTTTCAATAAATAGTGTGGTCCTTCGCCTCAACTCTGTGTTTTCATTATATCAATTGTGGATCTAATACTTGGCCCATACGAATCCAGTCAGTTAGGTTCGACGTAACAGTCATTGTGGTTAGCCTGATTTGATCATTAGGTGTTATCACTTCCAGGCTTAACTACTGAAATTCTGTTATCAACTGTGGTTGAGTTGTTAATTGTGTCAAGATGACGAATTTGCAGCTCAGGGCATCTGCCACCACGTTAGCCTTCCTCGGATGGTAACTAATTTCACAATCATAATCCTTTACCAATTCCAGTCTCATATTCAACTCCTTCTGCATGAAGAAATATTTTAAGCTCTTGTGATCCGTGAAAATTTCACAATGTTCCCCATATAGATAATGTCTCCATATTTTCAAAGCAAAGATGACTGTTGTTAGCTCCAAGTCATGTGTGGGGTAATTCTGTTCGTGCACTTTCAATTGACGAGAAGTATAGGCGATGGTCTTCTCATTCTTGCATCAGCACCGCCCCCAATCCATTTTTGGAGGCATCTATGTAAACCACGAACTGTCCAGTCCCACTTGGAAGTGCAAGAATTGGCGCTGTCATTAGTCTTTCTTTCAACTGTTCGAAACTCTTCTTACACTGATCTGTCCATTCATATCTCACCCCTTTCTTGGTTAATGAAATAAATGGTAAAGCATTAATCCGCACAAAATTCTATATGAACCTCCGATAATAGCCTGCCAACCCTAGAAAACTTCAGATTATAGTGGCATTCCTTGGAGTAGCCCAGTTCCAAATTGCTTCTACTTTAGCGGAATCCACTTCTATACCTTTCCCTAAGATGATATGCCTGAGGAATGCAACCTGCTCAATCTAGAATTCACATTTGCTGAACTTTGCATATAAATGTCTATCCTTCAGAGTCTGCAGAATGACCGTCAGATGTTAATGATGCTTCTCATGACTCCATGAGTAGACCAATATGCCATCAATAAAGAAAATAACAAATCAGTCCAGATGGAGTTGGAAGATTCAGTTCATCAAGTCCATAAAGGTCGCTGGGGCATTGGTGAGCCCAAACAACATAACCAGAAACTCATAATGGTCATATCGAGTTCTGAATATAGTTTTAGGGGCATCTTCTCCTTTATCTTTAATTGATGATAACCATACCTCAAATCGATCTTTGATAATATCATGGCACCTTGTAGTTAATCAAACAAACCATCACTCCTTGGCAATGGATATTTATCTTTAATGGTAACTTGATTTAGTTCCCGAAAGTCGATGCATAATTGCATTGTCCCATCCTTCTTGCGAACAAACAACACTAGAGCTCCCCACGACGACACACTTGGTCGGATAAATCCCTTATTAAGTAGCTCCTGTAGTTACTCCTTCAGCTCCTTCATTTCTGTAGGTGCTAGCCAATAGGGTGCAATGGAGCGGTCCTGGGTAACAAATTAATTTCAAACTCCACTTCTCTATTTGGTGGTAGACCAAAAATATCCTCTGGAAATACTTCTGGAAACTCCCGAACCACCGCCACCTCATCCAAGCTTGGTTTTTGTGTCCCAAAATTAATCATGATATTGACGAGAATTCTGTCATACGCTTTATTTAACATACGTCGAGCCTTACATGTCGTAACAATATGGGATAAATTTAGTGCAGGGGTAGCATAGAAGACAAAATATTTATCATCTAGCAATTTCAACTTGACTAGCCATCGCTTACAATCGATGTTAGCTTCATGTAGAGTTAACCAATCCATTCCCAGTATCACATCAAAGTGAATCATATCCAACATAATCAATCTGTCATTCACGGTGTGATTCTGCATTAACATCCTACAATTTTTTACCATACTACTGCTATACAGTTTTTTCCCTGAGGGTAAGGAAATGATGAATCCCATAATCATTTTATCCGGTATAATTCCTAACTTTGCAACAAAAGCCTCAAATATAAAAGAATGGGTAGCTCCCAAATCTATTAATGTATGAGCGGGCAGGTTGGCAATAGAAATCATATCTGTAATGATGGAGGCATCCAAATCCACCTGCTCCTCCCGTGTCATGGCAAATACCCTCCCTTTGGTGGGTTCCTTGAGTTGAGGGCAGTTTTAGACATAATGTCCCTGCTCCTTACACTTGTAGAACATATTTGAACCCGATAGGCACTACTCTAGGTGAACTTTTCCATACTGAGGACATGGCACCTTATCCCCACTTGTAGAAGTGGGGTCTATAGCTGATCTAAATCTAGATGGTTGCTATCGTGTCTGAGGTTGCTTCTATTGTTGCTTGCCTAAATGCTGTGTGGAAATAGTCCTCTTCTTTTCTGATCTCTGTTGGTCCCTTCCCTGATAACTAGCACTCTTATTCTATGCCTCTCTCGCCATTTCATTTTTGTTTCTTTCAGTCATTAACGCTAGATCCACCGCCTCATGAAGGGTGGAGGCTCTACTCAATCTGACATCGTGTCGAATGGCATCCCTTAATCCTTCAACGAAATGTTTCAACTCTTCCTGGGGTTGACTTGCAATCATTGGCACAAAGTAGCGCCCTCTCTCAAACTTCTTTATGTATTCCGCCACCACCATGTCCCCGGGCTGTAACTCCAGGAATTTTCTCGCTAGTCTAGTTCGGTTATCAATCGTGAAGTACTTTCCGTAAAACACCTCTTTAAACCCTTTCCAAGTTAGGGTATCTAGGTCCACTGCAGCCCGCGCACCCTCCCACCAAATACGCAGCACATCACGTAACATGAATACTGCACGGCTGACTTTATCGACTTCTGTGAGCTACATAAAGTCGTAGATAGTTTCCAGGGACCGGATCCACCCTTCTGCCACAATCAGGTCAGTAGAACCTTTGAACTCTATCGGTCCAAGCTCTCTTAACTTTCGATACACAAGCGGGGTGCTCGCGGTGACCTGACTGAGTGCATGTTCACTTTCTATGACTCTCACTAGCTATTGAATCTGCTCTCCATACACACGACTTTGCTCTTGGAGGAGTGCTATAAGTCCAATCAGGAATTGGTTGAACTGCTCCCCTCCTTCCCCGGCATTCCTCCTAGAAGTCATTACCCTGTATGCCCAGTATAATCAGTCATTTTCATTTGTCTGATACTATAGAATTAGCACTTAATCCGCAGCAATATCACATATGTATGTAAGGGTAAATCCGACAGACTCAAATGAGGGCTTGTCCGAGTTAGAGATGGAATTTACTACGCACACTATCCTTCAAGAGTGGCGCACTGATACCAACTGAAACAACTTGTATCTAGGGTTCATAACTTGGTCATAGCAATAACATCCTCACTTTTAAATTTTATTTATTTATGCAAAAGTTCTTAATCTTGATACAATCAAAGATTTCGATTAAGTATCTTGCTTAGCGGCCCTAGATAGTGTGGCTTGTATTCCATCTCCTCCTCTCGATCACTCCATCTTCATGTCCTCTAGCATGGTTCCAATGCCACTCCCTTCTCCTGTGCAAGAGTGCAATATGAGTCCACTAACACAACAAGTATATATTCCATAAATAGATACAAAGTAGGCTACTAAGGCATGCGCGTCAATCAAAGAGGGAATTAAATTATAGCAGAGTAAGAAAACCTTAGTAGAGGATAAAGAGATAAATATGGGGCTATAGTAGTGAATCGTTAGATAGCGCAGTGATTTATCAATCACAAACCTTGAGAGACACCTCTTAGGTGTCAGTCATTTTTAGTCATTTATCAGTCATCAGTCATGTTTAGAAGGGTCCTTCTTGGAGCTCATCCCAAGACACCCAACCCATATCGGCACCACCTAAATCCACATTCATCTAATTACCCTTACTTAGGAAAACTCTAGAACCTATTTATAGAATTTCAATTCCCGTCAGTATTCAAGCTTATCTTCAATAATCTAGGAAACACAACATGTACAGAAAGAACATATGCCATAACATGTTGCTATCATAGCAGTTTGTACAGGTAATAATTTAAAAGCATAATTCATTCTTAAACAAATACTTATGCATCAACAAATGGTACATTATACTTGGCAGGTGCATATCCGATTCTACAGCTAGAGATGCACAGAGAACACTAAACTTATACTACACAAGTGCAGGACAACAGTAGATAAAAGAAAAACACCAGAATTGATGAACACATTCCACAGAAATCCAGATCTTGAAATTAATCCTAGATGAAAGCAATTAGAACCCATTGCTATATAAACAATTATAAAAAAGGTAGAACAATCTCATCATGATGCCAACATGTCAATTCGCATGTGACAGGTTTGTTAAGCATGCACTACTTAGGCACTCTAAGGAAAACTACTGGAAATGTGCTTAACTAATCATACTAACATCAAAAGTCCGGAACCCCCAAAACAATTATCCATTAATTATATAAAGCAGCAACAGGATTCTCAAACTAAATCACATAACAACAAACCCTAAGCTCATACTAAAGTAAACTAGGACTTAAAGCTTAAACATTCATCGAAGAAAATTGAACTTAAGCTACACATGTGTAGGGCAAATGCAGGTAACACCCTAAAGATAAGCAATTGGAACATAATCCGAGCAAGATCTTAATAGGCCAGTTATATATGAATATCATGCACTTGTTTCATCCAAAAAATGTCTATATTGAGCATGCACCATTTGAGTAAACTAAGAGAATGACTGAAATTCTTGCTTCACTACCCACAAGACTTGAATCTGGAATTTAATTAGAACATGTACAAGATTTCAAGTAGTGTACCCACTAACCAAACATTTAAAGAGTACAATTAAATACATGCCCAAATAATCCAATACACAGATTCTGAAATACCAAATCTGAGTTTGCCCGTTTCAAGCATTCTAGTATACCACTCAAACCAGAAAAATATACATACAAAAGAAGAACGAAGTGTATATAAATCCAACAGAAACATTCCTAGTGACTTCGTCCAGATCTAACGAGAATGTAGATAAAATTCCCGAGAAAGCTACAGGTACCCTGAACAACCAGAGAAAAGCAACTCATCCCTGGGACTTATTGGCAAAACCCCATCCTCCTCAAGACTGACCAAAAGCACACAAGAAACAAATATCCGAACAGGGGTGGGGAACTCGACAACACAAACACAATAGAACACTCCTAACTGAACCATCTACTACAAATCTTGAATAAAAAAGAATCAAGCGACAACCTAAAACATTACTAAAATCTGTAGCTCCTGCAAAAGAAAACCAAACAAAACACCTCGTCAAATTCGAAGGAAACCAATCAGTTGTCACAAGAGCTATCAAGAAAGAAACAAGAAACTTGAATCCATTCCTAGAGAAAATACGTGATTGCCCAAGCAGAAATCACCAATGAAACCCAACGAAACACTGGTTCACTTGCTTGCATTAGATCTGTGACATTCAAACAACCAAGAACACCATTGACGTTCTCAAAACTGACATCGATTTGCCTAAGAACCCTACCAACATCTACAGAGGAAGGATATTTGCCTTTCCCGAGCTCTCCTTCACCAAAATCAAGCACCAGCCTTCTCCTCTTCCGCCCGATGCGAGTCGCAACTTCCTCCGTCTAATGAAATCCCTTTTTTCCTACGCCTTTACCCCTTTTAAAAGCACCCTCACTCCTTTCTAATTGGGCTCTAAATTTACTAATCACCCCACCTCCAATTCTGGGCCATAAAGTTTAGTTTAGTTGCTAATCTAGGCCCCTCTAATTAATTCCTTAGAAAACATGCCCTAATATTTGGAAATCATAATTTTATTAAAATTCCTAGTCAAAAATTATCGGAGACGGTAGGATCTTACAGAAAATATAATGAAAGAGAAAGTATAATAGAAGAATGAAGAGAGAGAAAGTGTGATGAGAGAAATTGAGAAGAGAGAGTGTATGATGGAAGATATTGAGGAGAGAAAAAGTATGATGAGAGAGAACAAGAAGAGAAAAAGTGATATGAAAGAAAATTTGAATAAATATATTAAGGATATTTTTGTCCAAAACTTAATTCTAATTCTCATTCCCATCAAAACCCAAAGGAGGAGGTGAGTTTTATCAAAACCTAAGTTTTGAGATTTTATTTCAAAATTTTAATTCCATTCCCATCAACCAAACACAAGATTTAGGAATGAATCCATTTCCTCATTCTCAAACCCCTAAACTAAACGCCACCTCAGAGTTATATTCTCTGAGTTTCAAAAAATATATTCCTTTTGTTGTTAAGACTTTTATCATATCTGTGACGGATATTTTAAAATGATTGTGCATATGATTCATTATTTTTTCAAAAAAAAAATAATATCAAGTTGCAGATTATCACCTTGAAATTGGTCATAACCTTTAACTTGAATGTGGATTTGAATATGTTTGACAAAGTCTCAGATAGTCAAATTAAAATTTGGACATAAGTAATACATAAATTGGCATTCATATCTACTTTAATTAGGCCAATAATAGCTTTATCCGTATCAAAGAAACGAGTATCATGTAGGACTAGTAAGACTTTTCCTCCTAACTTAGCTCTAGTCAGTCCTCTTAAACTAAACACAATAAGTCTCAGATGTATATAATTATGTTTTCGCATATATAGAGTTTTCATGGCTTCTTCAGTCATTAAATCAAGTTTAACGACTCCTCTGTCAGGAAGATGAAAAGCTTCTGCCTGTAATGTCTATACACAGAAGTAGAGAAATGTAAAATCCCTTGGCTGTATAATTTTTTGGGATTTAAAGTATTTAATTATTCATTTGAAAAGATGGTTAAATCCTTATCAACATCAATGATCTCTTCTAAACAATAAGGACCTAAGAGCATCCACAATAGCTTGGGATATTTCTCCCAAGTATTTGTGGACCCCACTTCCACATCATCTTTTAAATATCCCCCTATTCAAATATCTCAACTTTCACAATGAAATATCCCACCAATCAAATATTTATGGGTCCCACTCATTAAATATTCACTCTCAAATATCCTCAATTCCACAATTAAATATCTCATCATAAACCAAATATTTATAGGGTCCACGACCATTTAATTAACTTACATTTAATTTTAATAAATATATAATAGAAATATAAATTTAAGTTCATACAAATACAAATATTTTATAAATTTAAAATTAAAATACAGAGATACAAACCATATTTAATTAATAAAATACATAACGATAAACTACAATTAATAAAATAAACATGGAGCAGATAAAATAAACCATAGAAATTAACTACATATTGATTTTTTTCTTCAGCTGTTCACATATCGCTAGATGATTTTGACGTTGTTCATCTTTTATACCTTGTATATCTATTACGAATAGTTGATGTACTTGGATGAGTTGATCCACTTTCTTATTGTTATCATACTCTTCCAAATGTGTCATTGATTGTTGCATAGCCTGATTCAATTAATCAATTAAGTCTACTCTTTCTTTGTCGTTCCTCTTTGTTGTCTTTTGTCCCATTGGATGAGATCCGATTTCTCTATCATCTATATCAACAGTTGTGTTAGGATTAAAAGAGTCAGTATATGCACTTGATGATTCTGATGTTCTTGCTTTTTTTGTAGCTCATTGCTCTGAGTATTTATTTTTCTCTAAATTTTTAGTAAGCAATGAGTATGGAAATGATAAAAATATATGAAAAAATGATGTATATATATATATAGGGGGAAAACAAATGTTGCTCACTGTTTGGAAAAAAAATGAATTTTCATTAACGTTCGCTTTTAATTTCAACGTTGATTTCTTTCATTCGATTTCAACAATATCACGTTGGATTTCAACATTACCCAACATGCAAAATATTAATTAAATAAAAAATAAAAATAAAATATGGCAGCCCACTTATTGGTGGACTTCCATTAAAATTTGTATTCAATGATTTCCCTCAAATATCCCCATTGGATGCCCTTATAACAAAAAGATGAGTAGGAGGAGGAGGAGGAGGAGACAATTGTTACTAAATTTTTGATATTTGAGGGTTCAACCAACAGATCAACATCATCAATGGCGATAACTTCCAACTCCCAAGTCCTGTTCTTTGTAATGGAATAGTTTCTCACTCACGTGATCTCGTCTGTTTCATGACCAGCAGCCGGCAGTGCCCACAACTGCTACTCCTTCCGTTGGTTGCGCAGTTGCGCTTCCCTCCACATCTCTGAATCCATGGAGTACGAACGAATCCATAACCATAAACCCTTGTCTGCTCTGGTAAATTCTGCTCTTTTCATCTCCATTTATCTCCCTCTGAGCTCAAAGGACTGGTGTTTTGAGATTGGCAACCAAAAGCTGCGACATGAGTCACTGCTTGCATCGGTTTCGATGCAGATAGGTTTCGTCCACTTGCGCTCGCCTGCGCTCCGACTCGACGTCTTTTCCTATTATAATTTCGAGCCTGAAAAGACCAGAGATGGGTTTTTAGATTAAATGATATGAACACCTGTGCTTGGGACGCTGTGACGGGGATCCGACAGCTTTTTTAGTCAGAATTTTGGGTTAAATTGGTTTTGTGGTTTGAGGGAAGCGGATTCTCTCCCAAGAATCTTCGGGCAATGCTGCTTGGAGCGGAGAAGAGGAGAAAGGAAGAGGAGGGGCTCGAATCGAAGGCTTCGTCAAGATCGGAACCCTCGAAGCTTGAAAGCGGAAGTAAAAAAAATCTCGTTTTTTTTTCTTTTAAAAAAATCTGCCATAAAAAAGAGTTTTCCCCCTCTTTATTTGAAGAGATGTGCGCTGGGATCTTGCAGGGTCAAGCGCGGCGAATAGTTGCAAGGATGTAGAATGCTTCTCATTGATGGAAATAGGCTTCAGATCGAGAGATCAGGCGATGGGCGTAGGCAGGACTAGAGCACAAGAAGAGGACTCCATCGAATCGGACAGCGGATCCGCAGGATTCGAGTTCCAGAAGGCAGAGCGGACGCCACATCACCGGGCGACGGCGGCGCTGGTGCCTCTTTTCTCGAAGCCGGCGCCGTCGAAGTGGGACGATGCGCATAAGTGGATTGCAAGCCCGACGTCGAACCGTGGGGGGAACAAGGGCGGAGGAGGAGGAGGAGGTCAGGCGAAGAAGGGAGACTTGGTGGGATATGTGAATCGACAGACCGCGGCCAAGGCTGCTCTGGATGTGGTGGAGGAAGTAGACACCAAGAGAGTGGATGTAAGCCAGGCGAAGAAAGAAATGGGCGCTGCGAAGAGTATGAGTTGGGTGGGTGAGCATCATCCTGCGCCAGATTCAGGGGCTAAGCCTGCGGCTGTTCTCGAGAATCCAGTGGTCGATTCAGATGGTAATATTCATTTACTCTGAATAATTTTCTCCACTTCTTCTCTTTACAATCGAGTCGGCTGCTTGCTTGGTTGTTGTCTTTATGTGTTCTTCTCTAAGAATTTGGTTCTTTATCATCATATCTTTACTGTTCCTTATGATTGAATTATACACTTCAGGATCCAACATCAGTAATCGAACAGTGAATTTCTGTGTTTACATTCCTGGGAGACGGTTATGATAGTCATAAGCATGCCTCAATCTAAGAACTTCTTGTCTGGTCCAATGATTTAACAATTGAGTCAATGCAGGATAATGATGGACTAGATCGTCTAATCTGAGTTCATCAGCATTTGTTTCCTTTAAGTGCCAATTAAATGATTATACAATCTTTCATGTCAAGTTAGATCTTAAACTGATTGGATCATTGGATGCTTCGTTTTTTTTTATTTACGTAAGGTTGTTTATCTATATGGGTTTCTATTGAGATACCATACATTTCAAAATTGAAATGATGAAACACTGTGATTTTCTACACTTGGATATTAGTTTCTTGACAATCGTTATAATTGGTATCTGAGATGGTAGCTTTCTACACTGTTAGAACTTTTTCTCTTCTAAGTATTTCCTTGATTTTTTTTTTTTAAAATACTATTAATGCTTGAAGAGCAACTGTAGAGTCTAATATAGTGAAAGATGTCTTTTAAGCATTGCCTTCTCTTCCAAGGGAATAAAGTTGCTTCCTTTTAGAGAAGGATTGATTTTGACTCAAGTTATTGCATATTCTTCTCTACCTTATTTAGCTATCTGTGATCATTTTTTATTGATTCAATTGTGACTCTCAGAAAATTATAGTATCTGTAACATTTTGCAGTTAATTTTAGTTGGCATGATTCATCCTCTACTCAAAGTGATACAACTTTTATGACACCAGTGCCTACTATCAGGGCTGTATCCATGAGAGATATGGGAACAGAAATGACTCCTATCGCAAGCCAAGAGCCTTCTCGAACAGGAACCCCCATTAGGGCAACCTCACCACTTAGTAGCCCACCTTTGTCGCTGCCATCAACGCCACAAAGATCAGCTCCAGGTTCAACTCAGGCAGACACAATTCATCATCAGGAATTGAGCATTAAGGAGTTATCTGAAAAGGAACAGAACAGGAAAACTCGGAGGGAGATAATGGTGCTAGGCCAGCAATTGGGTAAGACAAACATAACAGCATGGGCTAGCAAGGAAGACGAGGAACTTTATGCATCTACTTCAACTAATATGGTGTCAAAGGATCATTCAGCTAGAAGTGTCATTGAAGCTCGTGCAGCGGCATGGGAGGAAGCAGAAAAGACCAAGTATCTTGCTAGGTAATACTGGCATTGTAAATTTCATGTTGTTTCTTAGATTTTCTCTTCTTTAGTTGCTAAATAAATTAGCTTAGTTTTGATACATTGAGTATTTAAATAAAGCTACTTTCAGAATGTTCTATTGAAAATTATATTTCCTCAGGTTTAAACAAGAAGAGATCAAAATCATGGCATGGGAAAATCATCAGAAAGCAACAATAGAAGCTGAATTGAGGAAAATTGAGGTATACACTATGGCTTCCTACAGTGTTGGATTCATAGTTTCTTATATATCATTGAGTCATGTTCCAGATATCCTTTCTGCTAGATGTTTGATGAGAACTAGGTACTTCATAGGAAACGGAAAGTACTATTATGATTTTCAGTTACTACCGAGATAAGAGTTTGCTATGTATTACTAGATCATGCATTGTATTTTTCTTTTTTTGACAAAAATTGTTTGCAAGCCATCACATTCCTGGTGCTCTCAAGAATTTTTCTCAACCAGCATTTAATCATATTATTAGTATAATATTTAGAAGTATCATAGAACCACTAAGCAATCAAAGATGGAATTACTACACCTATTCTGTAGGATTCTTATCCTTAATGTTCAATTATACTTCTAAATGTAGTGGAATTATTTAATCTATTTTGCTTTTGGCTTGTGAACTTCTAGTATCATGGGGAAATATGATAACCGTCTTTCTTTTCATGCTTTAGTGAAACAGCTATTCGATACTTTCAATGTGCAGATGCTGATATTGGGAATTAATTATACAAGTGTGACTTTGATGCTCTAGTAAGAATACAAGTCTTGAAAGCGAGAGTACTTTTGCAGCTTGAAATTTGAATAACATACTATGAGAAAGGTGTACATCTGTGAGCTATCATGGTTCAGATAAAAAAATGTAATAGGCAACTTAAAAAAATATAGCAGATATAGCAACATTGTTCCGATGAGAAATGTCATGCACATAGGATTCATGAACGATGCTATTCTAGTTCTTGATCGCCAATCACAAAAGTTAAATGACAGCTCATTAAAGTTGCAGTGTTATTTCACCAACTACATTTAACTTGCAAATTACAGTTTTATTATATCTCATCACATGCCAATGATCTGTTCAAGAACTCAACTTTTTATTCTTTTGGTTTGGTCATTTGATGCTCTCTTTGTTGCAGGTTAAGGTAGAAAGAATGAGGGCATCCTCACACGAGAGATTGATGAGCCAGCTTGCGTCTGTGAGACACAAAGCTGAAGATAAACGTGCTGCAGCAGAAGCGAAAAGAAATCAACAAGCTGCTAAAACTGCGCAGCAAGCAGATTACATTAGAAGAACTGGTCGGATTCCTTCCAAATTTTATTGCTTGGGTTGGTGCTTTTAGGTCATTGCTTGAATCAAAGACTCAATCCGCTTGCCTTGAAGGAGAAGATTTTGTTGCTTGAATCAAAGACTCAATCCGTGCTTGCCTTGAAGGAGAAGATTTTGTTGCTTTGTTGCTTCTATGATGTAGATGGGTACCTCTTTTTTTTTTTCCTGAGTTCTCATTGTAAATTCTGATAGTTTCTCATTGTTTTGCTAACTGGAATCATGATCCTTTTGCTGAAATCAAGCTATCATATTATTTGCTTTCAAAAAAGTGTTCAGAAATAATAAAATTATTAAGATTCGAAGCCCAAATGAGATAAATATTTTAAAAGTTGATTTTTATGTGTTCATAACTTGTATTTTAGATTTATTTGATAGGCAAATCAAAAGAAAAGCCATAGGGAAGCTTTTAGTCGTCTTTTACAATGAATAATGCTTGGAAGGAGAATCCTTTCATTTAACTTCCGAACATAGCTGGTCATGTTTGTTCATGTGAATTATACCTATCAAATATCTTAGTTTCATTAGTTCTCTAATTCTTGCCCTTTCCTTCTTTTCTAAATTTAAAAATTGTCTATGCAGTTGATACGACTTTTTTTTTAAGAAAGAAAAAAAAACGAAGAGAAGGATTGCACAAAACGCAAGCCAAACTTAAAACTCCAAATTAACAAGCTGCTACTAATAAAAATACAGTTATGATTATTTTTATTGCATTTTAAATTGTTTAATACCATTCTTTTTTATTTTTGTGCAGAAGATGATTATATTTATCTCACGTATCCTTTATAATTCATCTTTAAATTATATAAAAGAAGATCATCAATTCTAGTCAACCGTCAGGTATTTTTTTATTTATTATAGCCGATGGTCAAAACAGAGGTAGATATTTTTGACATCCAAGCAATTGCCTGAATGAACCCAGCTCTGCGCCCGCGCCACGCTCACTAAATCTTACAAAATCTTACCGGCAGCTTATCGACCACGCGTCTTCTTTCTATTGGCTCGGTGTACCCACAGCATCCACTAATGGATAAGGGCTATATATAAGCCAAGATCTCCCTTTCTTCCATCGATGGCCAAATGGTGCAGCTCCTCCACTGGTCTGCCCCTCTCCCTTCGAGAAATAAATTAACCCTCCCCCGATCCCAGCTCTCCTCCTCCTCCCTCTATTTGATTTCCACAGCCTTCGTCATCTCTTGCAGGAAACAGGGAGGAGTTGTGACATCCAACTTCTCCAAATCCAGCTCTCCCCTGCTTCAAGATGCCTCCAATGACCTCCAATCCGTTCCAATCCCTTTATCCATTTCCGACTTCGAGATCACAAACGAATTCATCCAGGGAATCTGCAAGAATCCCCAAACCGAAGCTCTCGCTTTTCAGTATTATCAAAAGGCAAAAACACGTCCATCTTTTCGACCTGATAAAACGACGCTCGGGATTCTATTCGGGAGCTTGATCAAGTCCAAGCGCTGGAATTCCATATCGGTGCTCATGGATGACTTGGGGAGCCTCCATGTGCACCCTGACGAATATACCTGCGCTAGATTGGTGCGTAGCTGCATCAGAGCAAGAAAGTTCAAGCTGGTAGAGTCGTTGCTTCGAGTTCTTGAATCCGACAAAGCCAGCGCTTCTGCTGCTGTCTCTGCTTTCAGTTCGGCAATGCGCAGCTACAACCAGCTCCACATGTACAGATGTACGGTTTCGGTTTTTGATCAGATGATCGCGGCGGGGCTTTCTCCGGATTCTAGCTGCTACCGCTCGATTCTCCGATCGTATCAAGAATTGGGGGAGACAGAAAAGGTGGTTGCTTTGTTTCTAGAGTACCAGTCGAAAAAGTCTGGAACTTTGGCTGCTGACGCTGCTGAGATCTGCTTGATCTTGTGTGAGTCTCTAGGGAAGTCGGGAAGAGCCTTCGAAGCGCTCAGATATTTCAGGGAAATGGAAGCAAAGGGAATGCCTCCAAATGTTGCAATGTATGCCTCTCTGATGAGCTCCTTTGCAGGGATTAGAGAGGCCGAAATTGCTGAAGATCTATTCCGAGAAGCGACCAAAAAGGGCTTGGTGAGAGACAAGGCCGTCTTTATGAATCTGGTGTTGATGTATGTCGACTTGGGGCAGCTGGAGAAGACTCTCATGGTCGTGCAGAACATGAGAGATTTGAAAATTCATGTATCAGATTGTATACTTTGCACAATCATCAATGGATTCGCGACGAAAAAAGGGTCCAGATCGGCTGTGGCCGCATACGAGCAACTTCTATCTCTAGGATGTGATCCAGGGCAAGTAACATACGCTTCTATCATCAACGTCTACTGCCGGTTGGGGCTATCAAAGATGGCCGAGGCTGCATTTTCCAAAATGATAGAGAAAGGCTACGACAAATGTGTCGTCGCATACTCAAACATGATCTCGATGTATGGTAAGCTTGGTAAAGTTAGGGAAGCCATGAGGCTGCTCACAAGGATGAAGGTGAAGGGCTGCAAGCCAAATGTCTGGGTATACAATTCCCTTCTGCACATCCATGGCAAGCTCATGAACTTGAGGCAAGTGGAGAAACTTTGGAAAGAGATGATACGGAGAAAGATTGCACCAGATAAGATCAGCTACACGAGCATCATCGGTGCTTACAGCAAAGCAAAAAGATTCGATGAGTGTGTGAAGTTTTTTGCAGAGTTTAAGAGGGAAGGGGGTAAGGTGGATAGGGCATTAGCTGGGATAATGGTGGGGGTGTTCTCAAAGGGAAGCATGCTTGATGAGCTGATTAACCTCCTCAAGGAGATAAAAGAAGAAGGAATTGGTATGGATGAGAGACTGCATGAGTCCGCTCTGTATGCATTGAGAGATGCAGGGCTCCAAATTCATGTTAAGTGGTTTCAGCAAAGCTTTGGCTTCAAATATGATAAATCCTTTCAATGACTGCTATTTTATTCACTCATTTTGTGTTTATAAACATTTCTGAATTGGATTTGTTTCCTTATGGTTAGCCTCTAATTCCTTTCTTCTAACCAGTTGAAGCTGTCCTTATGGTTAGCCTCTAATTCCACACTTTTCCCTATTTTTATTTCTAATTACAGATATTAAAAGATTGTCACTTTTGCATCTGTTTCATAACACTCTTTTGCAATTAGTACAAGAGCTATTCTTTTGTCCAATTACAAATTAACTAGCTTGGATTATTTTATTTGACCTTGCATTTAGCATTCTTCAACAACATGCTTCAGAATTATTTTTCACTTGAATCAAAGTTAATTTAGGAAGAAAGGATCATCGCAGCTCCTGCAATTAAACCTTACACAGTCTCATCATAATGAGAACATTGATAAAAGAATGTATAGCTATTAAGAAAAGAGATTTGATGATGGAAGAATTTGTTCATGCTGCACGTGAAATCAGGAGGAGGAAGCTTAAGAGATCGTTCATCTGTATAAACAAGTTCTATAAGGTGGCATCCAGTAATCTAACCCACAATTTTCTTTATGGTCTTCCGGAATGCATGAAATAGGAACTAAGCAGAGCCCTTTACTTCTCAAATCAAGATTTGTCTCTGCTATCCCCTTCCTCGCCATCTCTCCCCAGCCACTGTGATCCTGAAAAACACAGTAACTACAAGGAATAATTTGACTGTATTAATCAACTAACAAAGAGAAATAATGTATCAAACAGCGTAAGTACCTTGCTACCACTTGACTTTATGTATGGGTCACTGAGCAACTGCATGAAAACATCAAGAACTCATTAGTTATTTAAGAACAGGTATGTAATCAGTAGGAAATCTTCATTTTCAAGAAAGAAGTTGTTTAGCTACTCCATATATGAACATTATTTCAGGAATTACCTGTACTTGTTCATGCAAAATTTTGATACAATTATATGTCTCAAAGAGCACTGATGCAGTGTCAGTCTGTCATCAAGCATAAGAATGGTTATGTTTCATGTGTTTTTTTATTTTCTTTTTCAGTCACCTTATGAACAAAGATGACTGATCAGTTATTGTAATCACCTTGCCGAAAGGCGACACGAGCTGTTGCAACGCAGTGATCTTGTCTGTCAACTTCATCTTAGGTGCCTGTGAATGTATATCATGTGCATTTAAATACTTGAATACAAACCCTTCTTTCTCTGTATTAATCAGTTGGGAAGATTATTGCACCTTAGTAGATGAAGCCGTTGAATTCTCATGCTTGGATTTCTTCAGCAGAATCTCTGAACTCTCATCAGGTCTTTTCCTTTTCCCTTCACTGGTGGCAGTAAATGTTCTCCCATTTCTTCTATTCTACAAATTTAAAAAGGAAAAACACAAACAACTTTTTGATTTCTTCAAAAGGGAAATAAGCAATCGCCAGACTTACAGATGAAGCCGAGCCTTCAAGCAGTGGCTTGTTCAAACAACCAGTGAAAGAAATACCATCTGACAAACTTCTGGTGCCAGTCCAAAGCAACTCATTTGGACACAGTTTGCTATTGATGCTCGTCTCCTGATGCTGATCGTTAGTCTCTCCTTTAATGGTAATGCCGTCATAACTGCATGACAAGTAACTTGAACGTAATCTATCATGCTTAACATCAGCAAGGTTCAGTGTAGAGTAGTGATCAGCCAGCAAAGAAGTGACAGGAAGGCTTGATACTGATGGCGAAAGAGGGTGGTCCAGGTGAGGGTTTGGAGGTGCTAAAGACCAGTTGATAGCCATGTCTGATGTGTTACTGCTCAATCTCTCAACCTGGAGTCTGCTCAACTTCTCCAGGCTGCTCAGTGACAGTGGACTGCTCAGGTAGTCGTTAGAACCGTGGAAGATCTGGTCTGTTGTCAGGCTTTTGGAGTTCAATGGTTGCAAAAAGCTTTCGTTGTCATTATGGTGGTGGTTCGGGGTGTCTCTGCCGCCTCCGACGTTTCTGAAAGTTCAGATATATGTGACCTAACATGGCTACTCGATCGTGATCAAATCAGAACAGACTTCAATTCAATTCTATCTAGCCCTATTTGTTAACTAAATACAAGTCCTCCAAAGGAAGACAAGTCGCTAGCTCATCATTTGAAGCATCTGCACTAGGCACCAACTACTCTACTATCCATATCTTCTCCTACTTTAATTATACTTACAACAAAGCTTGGTTCCATAGTTGGCTCTGCACCGGCTCGCTGGAGATATTGGCCGATGAGGAACTCATGCTGAGGCCCGGTATGTTGGAGAAGGAAGAGGCAGGGTCTTCGTCGTAAGGTGAACTGTATCGGCGGCTGGGAGGCGGCCATTTGTTGATGGAGTCGTGAGTGGAGACAGAGGTGGCAGGGATCTCCCACCAGCCACTGGATGAGGCTTCTCCTGCCATGGCATGAATGCATGTATTCTCTTTGTCTCTTGAACTAGGAGACCATATAAAGGAAATCATGTAGCTAGCCATTCGCATGACATCGGCTATAACTTTGAATTATGAGTAAAAAAGAAGATGAAAAGGGAGGACAAAGAAGCGTGCCTATCCTTGTATTATTTCCACTAAGTTTGTGTGGCATTATTGTTGTAGGAATTGGCAAGTGTAGGAGGGGCCAATTAAGGATGGTAGGCCAACAATAGAGAAATGGAAAGCATTTTAGCAAACAGTCAAGTGCATCTTTCTTTATAACCATGAGTGGAGCTCAACGAAAGGAATCTTGAGATCGAAGGAGTGTTTGAAAGCAATAATAGATACAAAGAAACAATCCATATAATGCACCAATGCAATAAGGCAATACAAAACTGAAATTGATACAACGACTATCAATGGACTAACCTGAATCCATCACTAATACCAACGTATCGCTTACTTGTCAGTACTGGAGATCATGCAAGCACAATGAAAGTCTTTCACGAGATTGAACCGACAACCCAAGGTCCTTCTCAATAGAGGATTGGAGGAGAATAGAGGAGAAGAGAACACAATTCAATATGTCCTAATAGAACTAAGTCTCTTCCTTTATAAATCCGGCCTAACCTGTGGAGACTATCTATCATAACATTCATCCTCATCAGCAGTTCATCAATGTTAATAAATCGGATTAATGAATCTACACATTAAATCCACATCTAATAATATAAATTACCCTTCACACTTAAAAAGGTAGATTCGCTACCTTAATATATAGCCCCCCTAGAGCCGACCCCACGGATATGGAGGGAGATTCATGAAGATACACAAGTGTTGAGCGCATGGTGGGATCGACCATGCTTGCCATTACCCCGGGGGATCGACCCCTGACCATTACGCTAGAGTTGTCATGTGTTCACCGTCTATGCTACGCCCTGGGGGCAATCACCCTTCATACTTAAAGCATTAGATCACTTAATTTGGGTTTAATTTTCTTAATGACAATTAGTCCTGTGCGTGTTAATCAAGTGTAAGCTCACGCTATGTAGATTTCAGCTCACTAATGTGAATTTAATCTTTCAATCTCCCACTTATGCTATACTCGATCTCTTATACACTACACAACCTTTTAGTTGAGCTCAATTGTCAAACTTTAGGGTTAAATATCCCTTTAAAAATCTGGTCTATTAAATCAATTCACACAGGACTAAAAAAGTCAGAATTACTATAACTATAACAAGATCCAACATTAATCAAAGTACTAATATCATTAATGATATAAATCAAATGTGGATGTGTAGTATGAAAATAACATAAAATATGATACGTACATGCCCATTTTCAAAAGTCCTCCTTGTGACTCAAAATGAGTCCGAATCTTATTTATCGATACCTGATGCTAAACTTCAATGGTAAAACATGATTCAACCTTATGACTCCAAATGAAGTCCACATCATATTTATAATAACGAAATGTAAAACTGTCAATAGTAAATATAATGTCCATATGTCAGAAAAAGTTAAAATCATGCACGATTTAGAAAATTTGCAATGTATATAATAAGCCAAAATATATGTGTTCATGAATATAAAACATTACACAAAATACAGATTCTTAATTAATAAGTATTTTATCAAAAGAAAGAACTCTAATATTCAGTACATGCTAATGGAACACCTTGGATGATAGGCCCTTGGTAAGCATGACCGTTAACATGGAATCCATTCTTATATGCTCTATCACAATTTGGCTACTTTGAACTCTTTATTTAACCACCAGAAACTTTATGTCAATGTGTTTAGACTTTGATGAACTGCAATTATTCTTGGAATATAATTCTATAGTTTTATTATCATAGTTGATCCTCAATGATCTGTCAACGTCCCCCCTCCCCCCTCCAATGATATGTAACCCTATGATAAGCATCTGTTTGACTCTTTTACATGATTTAGCCCCTCTCGCCAGCATGAAAATATAACCTAAGGTAAACCTCCTGCTATCTATCTAGTAAAATCAGAGTTTAAATATCCAATGATCTCCAGATAATTTGACATCCGATATATAAGCATGTAATCCTTCATTCTTTACAAATACCGTATAACCCTCTTTACAACTTTCCAATACTTTGGTCTAGGGTTACTCAAATATCCATACAACATCCTCACAATGTACGCAAGATCTGGACGCGTATATATTTAAGCATACATCAAACTCTATATTGTTGATGCATAGGGGAATTGCTACATTTTCTTAATCTCAAGTTCATGACGTGGACATTGTTACAAGCTAAGTTTATTACCCTTTAATATAGGAGTGTCACTATGATCACAATTCTGCATGTCATACCGAATAAACACTTTTTATATATAGGCCTTTTATGATAGTCTAAATGTGCACCTTGAACGATCACAAATAATTTATAAGCTAGCCTAAGACAAAAGATGCATCACCAAGATCATTCATTTCAAACTCAGCAGATAGAAATGATTTGGTTTCTAGCAGTAGACCCTTAACATTGTTTGCAAGCAATATACCGTCCACATATAGAACAAGTATAATAAACTTGCTTCCATTGAACTTAATATACAAACATTAATCAACTCAATTATCCTTAAAACCATATGAAAACACCACTTGATCAAACTTCTCGTACCAATGACAAAATATCTGCTTTAAATCATAAATGGACTTTCGTAATTTATATACTAGGTGCTTTAAATCTCTCAATTCAAAGTTCTCTGACTTCACTATGTATATAGTTTCCTCAATATTTCCATTAAAAATGCAGTTTTAACATCTATTTGATGGAACTCTAAATCATAATGATCTACAAGTGTCATGATTATCCTAAGAGAGTCTTTCGTTGAAACTAGAAAAAAAATCTCATTGTAATCAATGTTCTCATCCTGAGTGAATCCTTTGATGACTAGGCATGCCTTATACTTTCAACATTGCCATGTAAATCACATTTGGTTTTAAATATCTATTTACAACTATCAGATCTCACACCTTCATGCCATTTGATAAATTCTCAAACATCATTGTCAACCATAGAATTCATCATCTTTCCTCATGACATCGATTCATTTTTCTAGATGAGGGCATTGTTTTACTTCTTGAAATAATATGGGATCATCTTACAACCTTATGTCAAACTCATGCTCTTAAAAATATGCATAATCACAATATATCATGGATCTCCTTAGTAACACTTGATCTTGAGGTGGTTGTGAATCATGTGAAAAAAGGTAGGTCGTGTACCTTAACGTCCCCCCTAGTACTGGCCCCACAAATATAGAGGAAGGTAAATGCAGGTACACAGGCGTTAGGCTCATGGTAGGATAAACTCAGGTCGTCAATTCTGAAAAAAAAAAAGAAGGATAAATCCTCTATTACACCATTTTACTGAGGTTCCCATGCATAATGTATTGTGTCACAATTCCACACTCTGCAAGGTAATCCCTAAATAACCCAGGATATTGTTCATTTGATCCGTTAGATCTACCATAGTATTTACTATCACGGTATAATCTTATAATCTTAATCTTTTAGCCAAGTTGATTTTCAACTTTGGTTTTGAAGGTTTTAAACATATTCAGAGATTGTGACTTCTCATGAATAAGGTAAAAATTGTTGGATCGAGTGGACTGGCTAGAAAGGGATGAATAATTTACAAATTTAAAATTACAACTTCTCTTTCTATCGAACTAGCAAGGATACACTAATTAAATAATAAAAATAAATGACATAAAAGTAAAGTGAACACGGGAATTTACTTGGTTTACAACTTGGGTGGTTGTTAATCCAAGACAATCAAAAATATTATCAATCTCCTTCTTTGACAAGGTTGGAGGTAGAGTAGCCCCTTCAAATAGTTGGAAGTTCAAAATAAATTTATAGAAGTTAATACAAGTGTGTTATCTCAACTTAGAGGACAAGGTCTATATTTAAAGCTTATTGGTCAAAATGATTGTTTTACTGACATGACACTTTGGAGGCACCTCCAGTCGACTGAACTTTATCCTCGTTACAACGACATTAGTTTGATCTAATGGCATCGAAGGCGCCTTGGTTCATCGGAGGTGGCTCGGTTGAGCTGAGCTAGACTCCATGGTTTATTTCCACAGCAACGACACCCATTTATAGGAGGTGTCTCGAGTAGTAAGAGGCACCTCAAGTCCCACAGTTGGCAATGTCTCTTCGCTACATACAAGGCGCCTCAGATCCGTTTGAGGCACCTTGGGTGTTCACTTCATCAGAGCGCCTCCGGTCAATAGGAGGCACTTAAAATGGTCAACCATAGCAGTTGACCATTCCTAGTTTAGCTCGCTTGGGTGATGCTCTGGTCGTTCGAAGTTGAGCTCACCTGAGCCAGACTCTGACCTTCTCCTTGAGCAGACTTTCTCCCGGCTTCTTGTCCATTGGATGATCGTGTGCATCCTTCTCGCTCTACCAGTATACTCTTCCATAGCTCCTTGTCTTTCAGATGCACCGAGTTTGTCAGCTCCCTTCTCGTACAATCTTTTGTTGGTGTTGGAAGGTTGCAAACATAGTCCCACATTGAAAACACATGGAAAAGATCATGGGTTTATAAGAGAAAGATATCTCCATTGG
>JBBMJZ010413110.1:677461-688038 GCA_037833815.1 Zingiber zerumbet
TGACATGCATACAGGATTCTATATCTCTCGGACCGTTTGTCCTTATACCAGGTACTTGTTAGTACAGTTTACTCCTGCTTATTTCAGTTGCATTTGTCCTTCTTTTATATCAGGAGACTGTACGCATGATTAGTGCTAGTTGTTATATTCCTTACTTTGCATATCAATTGTACCTGCTGAGCGTTGGACTCACCCCCGCCTCCGTTGCTATATTTTCAGGTTGATGCTGTCAGGAGAGAGTTCCAGTCGCTGGTCCCCCTGCAGATCCGAGGATGTGTTGTTTTGGACTTTTGGTTCTTATTTTCTTACTGCACTATCTGGACTTGTTTTGTTTTGGTTTTGATACTATGGATCTGGTATGAATTTATGTGTCGATGGTTTTGTTCTTTTTGGATATGTTTTGCTACAAGCCTGTCTAGTCGGCAGAAGAGGTAAGTTGATCTTATTGTCGGATTTGAGCTTTGCGAGTGTAGTTGAGTAGGGTTGATTTTGAGTCCTATATCTGTTTCAGTTTGATATCTATTAAACTGCGTGGATTGTGATATTAACTGCGTGGGTGTTTTGTTACATTTCTGTTATTATTCCAGCCGCATGTGGCTGAGGTATATATGATGTAGGAAGTTTCAGATTGTCACCCGTACAGGGGAGATGCTGCCGAAATTTCTTCGGACAGGGACTCCTTCGGGGATTGTCACTGTCAGGGGAGATGCTACCGAAATTTCTTCGACAGGGACTCCCCCGGGGCGTGACACAATTGGTACACAATAGTCGAGTCCTTGATTGATTTGGAAGGTTGATGTTTGCGAGTTCATTAACACCAATTAATTGACTCAATCGATTAGTGAACACCAATCAATCCATCTATCAATTTTGGAAACCTTCTATGTACAACCAAATGAATCGCAATTGATTGGTGCTTATGACAATTAATTTGTGTTATCTAACTGATTAACCCAATCAATTCTGCAATCTTTTATATTCGACCTAGGGTTCTCCAATCAATTGACTCCTCATGCCAATCGATTGGTGTTAACCAATCAATTTGCCCAATCAATTTCAGACTCTTCTATACACAACCTAGGTTCAACAATCGATTGGTTCCCATGACAATTGATTGATGAACACTAATTGATTATCCAATCGATTTTAGCCCTATCTTTGCGAGATTCTGGGCATCCCAATCGATTGGTGCTTATGACAATTGATTAGTAAATACCAATCAATCGGCCTAATCGATTTAGGAGCATTTTTGTGCCCAAATTTATGCTTATCAATCAATTTGTGAGCTTCACCAATTGATTAATACCATAAAACCTATTTTTTTAAACGTGATTTTTTCTCAAAACCCTTAAAATCATGATGTCAATCACCTTCTTCACAGTTAACGCAAAAAACTTGATTCATAAGTTAAATCCTAACCTATCTCTACTACATTCAACGGATCATATATACATTAATTTCGCTTATTCATGTGGAATTGAATGTAAAATTGATGTATATTTCTAAATCATTGAAAATAATCCTTACATCTTAAAAATTAACAATAAACTAATCCTTGGCTCTTATGTCAATTGAAAGCAATAATAGATACATCAAAACAATCTATATGATACATCAATCCAAGGATTTAGATATCATATCACAATAAGACAATACAAAATTGAAATTGATACAACCGACTATCAATAGGCTAATTTAAATCCATTGCTAACACCATTGTATCACTTACTTGTCACTGGAGATCCGGCAAAAACAGCAAAAATCTTCCACAAGATTGAGCCGGCAACCCAAGGTTCTTCTCAATAGGGGAGAAGAATTGAGGAGAAGAGAACACAATTTAGTATGTCTTAATTGAACCAAATCTTTTCCTTTATATACCCAGCCCAATCTATGGGGACTATCTACCATAAAGTCAATATCTCATTAACATTTTATCAATATTATTAATGAATTAGGTTAATAAATCTATACATTCCACATCCAATAATATAAACCCCCTTCATACTTAACTATTAGATCACTTAATTATGATTTATTTCACTAATGTAGGCTTAATCTTTTCGTGTTTTGATGACAAACTAGCTAGTTAGCTTGGGACTTCTTTAAATATAATTAATTTTTGAAATAATAAGATCATTCTTCTTTTGAATAGTTAATATTCATAAACTCTATATAGATATAATACGTATTAACCTTAGGGTTAACGTCGTTAGTCAAGGAGGGCAAACTGATGCAACCAAATATCTAGTGATATTTGGCCATTCCATTTCTCAAGGAAAATGATTTGCAGTCTTTTCTGTCCAAATTAAAGCATAAAACACAATCAACCATATTATATGTAATTCTAACCGAGTCAAATATTTAATTATCATAAAAATAAACGAACCAAAGTTTACGATTCCACTAGATACAAGAAAGCATATATTGAAAGGAATGTACGATTCCACTAGATACAAGAAAGCATATATTGAAAGGAATGTCTAAATTCACATTAGCAATTGACCATTCCACTTAATTGGGAGAACAACAAGCGTGTTTCGGTGTTTCATTCCTTCCTTCTTTTAAATTCTATTTTCTTTAATCAGCCCTCTAAAGAAGGATCCATCAAATCTCTGAGATGGCAATTTGCATGTCATATTAATGCTTATGAATACATATTTTCCCTTAATCTCATCTTTTTGACTCATCATGCAAATTATATGCCAACGTTCATATTTTCTGATTTCTTAAGCCACGTTTATGGTGGTTTTTCCGTTGCCGTAATCTGAATCTATATTTGTGACATCTATTTCCACTACAATTCCCTTTCATAGCTCATCCGAATTATCAAAATTGTGGAAAGAAGGAAGAAAAAAAAAAGTATTTATAGAGATAAAAAAAATTAGATTTGCATGCTTAACTTTAATTAGGCACCACAAGGGCTTTGTATAAAGAGAAAATAATTCTTTGACACTGACAAGGACAGCCATCGTCCAACTTCTTCTCTATAATATTAGCTTTGATTCACAAAAGGAAATTGATACGAATAATAAAATAAAATAAAAAATATTGAAGAAATAAAGAGAATAGAAAAAACGTATTATTCGCCTATCTCATGCATGGTTTACTTTGGAATGCTGCCAAATCCTCGAGTTGAGAAAACACAATGACTGTGTAGATATCGAAACAAACAATATTAAACTCAACCTCTTTAATTAGTTTACGATAGATAATAAAAGTTGATGAGGCCATTAGCGCTCTCTCTCGCTCAGTGTGGTTGCCTTTGTCTTTGTCCTTTAGTGAAGGTTGGGAACAGAGTGATTTTAGTGGAGTGATTATTAATAATAGATCTCTTTAATCTTTTAGAAGGGGCGAGACAAAAGAATAAGATTTGTTTTATTGATTGATTGATTTGTATAGGATATATTGTTTAATATAATACATGTTAGATTATACATATGTATATGTATATAGATGAGCATTACTGAGTGCATGGCATAGAATTAAAGACATCATCGAATCGATCATATATATTGAGATGAGACTAAGTTCAGGTCGCTCATAACTGGACTCACCTTAAACTTGGCTTGGGTTCAAGTTGTGTTTACTTGATCAAAGAAGGCTGTTTTGAGCTTGAATTGTGTAGACCAGACTCAGACTCAGGCACAACCTGTTGGCATACCAATGTCACTGTATAAAGCTAGCCCAGTTCCAACGTACGCTTGGATGTGGGCAATGAAATGGTCAAAAACATTGGAACCTGCGATACGCTTGAAAAGACCGCTCAGTTGTTCATATGATGCGGTGAGATTGAGTCTGCTCATTTTTGCGTTCGATGGTTTGGCACGTTATCATCCGAGCATACCCATGGAGTTGCTCATTTGACGTGTTACGGGTACAGGGATGGTGTTCAGTGCGTTGTCTCTACTGCTCTGAGACTGAGTGCCATCTAACCGAAATGTTGGAGCTCGGAAGATGCATGCGAGATGTTCGGTAGAATGTCTTAGAGAGATAGATGTTGCATGGAGTGTGATTGTGTCCGGCTACGAACTACATAGAAGGTATGAACAGATGGTTGGTTTTGTTCTCGAAATGCAAATGATGGGCAGTGCGCTAAGTCCTTCAACATTAGCTTCCCTTCTACCTGTGGTTGTCCAAATGAAGGCGTTGAGATCGGGTAAAAAGTATTCATGGAGTTTGTACTGTAAGTTTCTTTGCGATGTTGAAGATGTTTTGGTTAACAATGAATTGCTGGACATGTATGGAAAAACTGAGTGCTTAGTTACGCTCAGTAAAATATTTGACATTTGACAACATGAGCTTCAAGAATGAGGCTACACTTTGTGTGGTAAAGGCTTGTCATCATACCAAAAATACCCTAAATATTATAAAAATAAAAATTATTCAAGATAGCAAAAAGATGTTTGAATCGTCTGAAAATGACCTAAATGGCATTTTTTAGGCTGAAACTTGGCAGTTAGGTTTCCTATAATAAACGTAGATTTTTAAATTTTACACATAAGAGGACAAAGTCTGATTCCAAGTCCCAAGTCAAAAGTTATAACCCTTTAAAAATTGGGTCCTACAATGTTGCTCCTGTATCAATATGTTGCCATCTATTTTGCAATCATCTAATTGGTGGCTGCTTATTCATGTGACAACAGTAAATTCCTTTTATTCAATCTAGATTAAAGTTGAAACTATTAACTTTGTTATTGCCTTCCTCAATTAAATGGGTATAGAAGATGCAATATCTTAGAGTGCTATTATATTTGGTTGTTTCCCAAATGGCAATACTGAAGTAGTCCATAGTGTCTTCAGAGGAATGGTATTTTCTTGACTGATATTGATTCTTCAACAATGATTGAAGTGATTCAACCAAAAAAACTATGATTCATGTGATTACAGCTTGTTCCCGCTTGATTGCTCTGCAGCATGGAAAATGCAATCATGCTTGCATAACAACTTGTGGGCTCGCCTTAGATTCGTCCATATGCAATTCTTTTGGTATACATGTATGTAAAATTTGGCAAAAATTGATATAGCAAGGATAGATTTTGATATAATGTCACATCAGGATATTGTGTCATGGAATACCATCGTGGTTTGCTACTGAATCCATGGGCTGGGCAAAGAATCCATCTCGTTGTTCTTAAGAAGAAGCTGAAGGTTTAGTGCCTGATGATATCACATTCATATGCCTTTTTATTATCTGCTTGCAGTCATTTAGGACTTGTAATTCAAAGGAAATGCCTTTTTTGTGCTATGAAGGAGAAGTACAATATTCTTCCTAGGATAAAGCATTTCATTTGCATGGTTTATTTCTTGGGACCTGGAGGTCAGCTGAACAAAAGCCTATAATTTCATCCAATGGGTGCCTTTTGAGGTTGATGTTCATGTTTGGCGTTTGGGCCTTGCCAAGTTCATAAAAAATGTGGAATTAAGGGAGGAGTTGTTAATAATGATTCACAAGCTGAGACCTGGCACTTGAGGGTATTATAAGTTTTGGTGTTCTCTAATGCTTTTAGGAGATTCAATGAGGCAGCATAAGTTAGAATCATGCAAAATGAAAAAGGATTTATTAAAAGCGAGGCATAAAGTTGGGTAGAAATTGCTCTTTTTTTTGGATAATCCAGACATCCAGCTTTTTGAACTGACTAATTCTAGAGGTGACAGGCTCGATCTCATGGAAGTTTGCCATCGGCTACCAAGGTTAATCGGAAAGCGCACATGACCAGCATTTGTAGGCCCGTATCTCATCCTCTATAGTGCGCTGTAATTGAGACTTGAACCTTAGATCTCTTGGTTATCCATTGGAAGGCCTAATCATTGCACTATTACCCGTGGCAAATTGCTCATATTATTTCTTTTATTGGTGGAGACCAATCTCATCCAAAATCTTCAAATATACATTGAAGATTGGAGAACTGATTGTGGGAAGTTGGGTACTGGGCTGACACAAGTTGTGCCCTGCACGATGTAGAAGAGAAAGAGCATACCCTTGTTTCCAATGAAAATTTTGAAATAGCATTAGCACTTTTAGTTTAAAGTTTGACCAGTCTATTTTCATTAAGAAAAAAACTTGTGTGTTTGTGGAGATTGTCATATTACCATTAAGTAAATTGGATGCGAAGAAAGCTATTCCTGTAAGAGACGCTGACCAATTCCATTTTTGGGGGTGGGATGTCCATTTTTAACAATAATGTGTCCTCAAATTGTTGTATGGATATTGAAATAGATTACAGCTCAAAACCTTCAAAAGTCATACAGACAACTTTCAATGGCATCAATTGTTACTTTTTTTTTTTTTTTGCAGATTCAAAGTACCATGGTGGCAGATTCAAAGTACCATGAACCATATATATAAGTGTTGATTACTCTAAATGCATGAATTAAAACGAATTAAACGGTAAATGCTTACAGCGATCTCCCGTAGATATGCAATCGGCGATGGCAAGACTTGCTGTCGGAAGAGCGATCATAAAGTCAGAAAGCTCTCCACAATTCCACGAACCAAATCCCATCGCATTAGATGTTCTCCTTCCTCTCTCTATGTTTCTTTCCACCGTCGTGTGAAAAATTCATTCACTTCGTATCTCAATGATCCATGGACGCACCCTTATAAAGGGAAATAACTCAGGGGTATAATAGACATTTTCCATTAAAAGTAGTGGGGAACGTGGGAACAGAGTAGTGGGGAACATGGACATGTTCTCACATTCCCATTTCCTACAATCAGGTCGATCAATAAGGAGAGTTTTAATTCATGGATGGATTTGTTGCATCATTTATGATATAGGATGTAAGTATCGGGATATTTTCACACATATGTGATGGTTTGTTTCTATTGCCCTACAGAAAATGTTTAACCGGACATACAGAATTTTTCTAGATAATTTTATGATATTAGAATCTAGGTGATCTTTGTTTGCATATCAAGGAAAATCCCTTCTAAGAGTTAATGCTTTTGATTTAGATATTGAGCTTAGTATTTACACCAACTATAAGAATAATCAAGACACTTGGTTGTAAAATTTTGTCCTCTTCATTTCCATTTTTTTAACAACTTTTTGTTTTCTTTATATATGTTCTTTCTTTCTCTCTAAGCAGTTTGAGTCACTTTTTTGGTTTGGCTAATTTACTATCATCTTCATCTTGCCAACCAATTTGTGCAGACATCATAAATATAATGTGCATACATGGTGAGTCATAGTAATTTTGCATCAATTGGACACATTAATTCTTGCGCATAGCATACAGCCATCAATAAGATAGTACTTTTCCTTTGCACTGCATGGAAATTTTACGAACAAAGTTAGATATTCATCATCATACCTATTACATGATCAGGATTGTTCTTGTGCTTCTGTTTGTTCAACTTCGCAAGGTATGCCTGAGATCAAATGAAAAAAATCTCTATTTCCTGCAATGGGCCTGTGGTACAAACTTCACAGATATTGATAGAAATACAAAACAGATCACTATTTAAAATTTATTGAATACTCGGGGGTCAAAATGAGAGATTTTTGAAGGAAGGTGATACAGTAAAGTGTTGTACTGTCTGATTAAAGGAGTGATCGTTTTCAAAGAAAAGGGACACAGTAAAAGGGAGCTGAACATTTTTCTCGTGACAATTGTGTCACTTGTTAATGGCTTTCAGAATAAATGTCAATAAGCCACTTATAGATTTTCTGCATTCTGCAAAATTCTGTGTAGATAATACCCAAAGATTTGCATATGAAAATAAACACAATATATCATTGAAATTCCATCTTCACCTTCTTTTTCAGTTGATAGTATTTTCCTGCATTTATCAAGGTTATTTGTATTGATACTCATCACTGTTCCATGATACGCAGATACTAGAACTTAAGCATAATTTGAAGTCAATCTCCAAGTCATTATATGGAATCCTGTTTCATTTATGATTGTCGCTTCATTATGCCATTGAGTTCGATCTTGAAAAGATCTACCAACTTGCAAAGTGTGTATTGATTGCCGTTTTTTCTAGCACTGCATTGCTACTGATGCTTCTTAAATATACTACTAAACATGACATTACTGATGTATATCGTATGCTCCCAAATCAGTGCTGCTAAATGCCCCCAAGGCACATTAACTGGTCAGCTTTGGTATCTTATTTTGGGACTCTAAAGAGCATCATTATAAAGTGAGCCTGGATCCTGTAGTGTTTGCAGATCAAATGATGCAGTTTATGAACAATGACAAGAGTTTGTCAGCTGAACGCCTCCTAATTAATTATTCAAAGCATAGCTCAGAAACAATTCAGGCATGTTCCTATATTTCTAGCCTTATTTTAATTCCATGCCTAGAAAGCATCCTAATTACTCAAAAGTGTAGCCCAGAAACAGTTCAGGCATGTTCCTATATTTCCAGTATTATTTCATGCCTAGGTTAGTGAATCTTACGAGTATTGAGCTTGTTCATCAATGTAGCCTTCCATAGAGCGAACTCAATGAAGGGATAAGACCCATTTAATTAAGTGGACAGACACAGTTGATAACATTAACAATTTGCATGTGCATACATGTAGCAGGAAAGATGAGTCTGATAAGCAAATCATGTAGGATCAAGTGTTTGCAGGTAAAATAATGATCTGAAGGCAGTAAACATGTGAAGTTGGGCAAACAGGATGGAGAAACAGCCCCACACACTGAAATCAATCATCTTTGAAACAACTTTCTCGAGATGGTTTAAAGATGAGAAAAAGGACAAGAAAGGGGAACAAATTCCTCTGAACCAGGGGAAGCCATGATTGCCGTGTAAGAGGTAAGATTGATCGATTCAAAAGCCTTGCTACTTTGCTGCTCACATGAAATCAAAGGGACACAATGATGAAGGTCAAGAGCTGCTTTAGTTTTAGTCTCATATTTGCATGCATTAGCTCTGCTTTTCTTCGCTCTTTGTTCTCTGCCACAAGCCACACGTGAAGCCCTTTACGTATGGTATATATTTTTAATCAATGAGACAAGGTAATGTGAACTGTGAAGCCATACACAATAGAAAGAAGGGTCATTAGATCATACTCCTTGACTTTGTATGACTTGTGAAATTCTTTATTATTATTATTATCATTATTATTGTGATAATTAGATTGTACTTGGTCTTATGATGCTTATCTAATTCGTTGACTTAATCGTCAAGTTAGTTGAGTTTCAAATGTCAATGTTATAAAAATATTCATGACATTCAACAACTTATGGAGCCAGTTAGTGGAATACTCACGCTTGCGTGGGGATAAACACTGTAACACAAAGATTGATGGGGTGTGCAGTTCAACAGCTAGCCATGGGCGAAACGACAGTACTGCTGCATCTCATAAATCAAATTTCAAAGCATTAAATATATTGTTCCATTAGCAGTCCCAAAGTTTCGCTGATCCATTATTCATCTGTTGCTTTCGCCCTTTGTCTCAATGGGACAAGAAATAATAATTATAAACGCAAATTTAGATGCCAATGCCGTCCAATCCATCATCATTCCATCTGCAGCAATTCCATGATTCCTTTCTGTCACGTCCTTAATTCCTCTCTACTGGATGGATGAGGACTCAAATAATGCAACTGTTTTTTTTCAATGATTTCTGAGATGGAAAAGATGCATGTAAAGGATGGAGTTTTTGGTGCTGTTTCATCGTTTTTCACCTCGAGCTAGTGGAGATGTGAAGGGTGATAGCAATTAAGCTTGCTGTATTGGGATTGGATGGAAATCATATATGCGCATGCATGGATGGTCCCTTCTTATTGTTAATTTTAGAAAGCATTTCTAAATTTTAATGAATGGCTTTGCCTGGACACAACAAATTATACAATTTAATAGTAAATCCAATTATTATTATTATATTATTATCATCAAACAGATAATGCATACGGTCCTTTTTATTAGATTTCATAGTCCTCTCTAAAGAATATATAGGCTTGGAGCAGCTTCTGCAGTCCTACAAATAAAGCTTCTTGGTAGGCTTTGAGGCAATAGCTATGCCTGGATCAAGACACAGCTGCACTGTGATTTTAAATATTACTTCTTATGCCTTTTTATTTGGTAGGATTAGGAATAACAATTGATTGAGAAATTGCTAAAGAATTAATGTTTAGTGAGAAAGAGAAAAATAAGTTCCATAGGAGTTTGGTTAAGTTATATATATATATATATATGATCTCATAATTTGTTCACAAGTTTGTTTTTAAAATAAATAGATAAATTAGATAATTGGAATCTTAAAACCAATTTTGATGCTTCATTAACAAATATTAATTTGGATAGGATAGGCATTAGGGCACATCAACTATTGACGTAAGTATATGTGACTTAGGCTACGGTTAGTCAGATATAATGTAATTTATTTTGTAATATAATTAAATTTATAATGTAATGTAATGTAATATTACATTACTATATTTGGTAATGTAATATATGTAATTTTTTATTACAATGATGATTACATTTTTTATTTGATGTCCATTATTTTTTTTATAAGGAATATAATTCGTATTATTATAAAATGACAAAAATATCCTGTGACCTCTATCGACGGTCGTCACACCTCTGCTGGAGTTTGCGGCAGCCATCGACAACTA
>JBBMJZ010413110.1:688138-710528 GCA_037833815.1 Zingiber zerumbet
TTTGTATTATTATAAAATGATAAAAATATTCTGCGACCTCTACCGGCAACCGCCACAACTCTGTCAGAGCTTACGGCAGCCACCGGCAACCAGCTGCCGCCAACAACTGTCAATCGCTACCGCCAGTCACCTTCGCAGGTCACCGTCGTCAGCAATCGGTGGCCCGTCGGCGGTGGCAACGAAGGTCAGCTGCGGCGACGACCGACAGCGGCCGCGCCGGCAGGGGGCAACAGGCGGCAGCCAACGGTGGCGGTGGGCGACGACCGGAGGCAGACTAGAGGTATATTCAATATTTAAATTTTAATGAAACGAAGACCTCAAAAATATAATTGGATTACATAGTATTTATTTTGTAATCCAGATTATAAAATTTCACTAATTTTTTTAATTCAGATTATATTACATTACAAGTTTAAAATTAAACTAAATAAAATAATCAGTCATCTTGATTATATTACAATTTAGATTACATCCTACTAAACATAGTCTAGCTATGTGTAATATTAGAAAAAAAAATAACTTAAATATTGACGTATGGTTAACTTAGTTCATGATATAATTAATATTAAAAAAATTGTACGTGAACTGCCAACTTTACAGTGTAATTAAGGAAATTAAAGAACTTGCACCAAATAGACAGGTACCACTGTGGCGATCCTCATTAGACATCAATCAATCATAAGAATTCAATAAAATCTACAAATTAAAGTTTTAAAAAAATAAGATTCTTTCACGGTCAATGCAAATAGTCACTTTAGGAGAGTATTATGTGATTTCGGTAATGAAATCAAATGTCAAAATTACTTTAGAGCATTCAAAGCCACAATTATTTTGTAGCCCGAGTTAGTATTTCCAAAGAATATATCAAGAGAAAATTGTCTTAAAATCCTAATCACAATTTAAATTTTACATACAGTTCACACGTAAAAAAAATTATTTCCATTCCCTGTATACAGGATTTTATTTGCTTCAACTTCCTACATGTAAACATTGTTATCTGATTACTCCTTATTTTTTTAGATACAAAAATTTAAAATGATGTATAATTTATTCTAAATTTAGCACATTTAAACTTGAATCGAATATATTTTCAATCAAATTGAGTATATTTTTTTCCACGCTTAATATAATTCCTCATAAATTTAACATAATTTAAAGAGAATATAATATATTTTCCATCAAATTGAGCATCATTTAAAAAGAATCTAATATATTTTTGTTTGCTTCAACTCCCTGCATGCAAACATCATTGCCTAATTGTCTCTCATTTTTTCAGGTACAAAAATTAATTTTTTTCTAAATTTAGCGCATTTAAACTTGAATCAAGTATATTTTCTATCAAATTTAGCACGATTTTTTTTTCCATTTAATATAATTTCTCCTAAATTTAGTATTATTTAAAAAGAATCTAGTGTATTTTCTATCAAATTGAACATAGAATATAGTATATTTTCATCTAATTGAGCATCATTTAAAAAATTATACTCAATTTTATAGAAAAAATATACTAGATTCTAGTTTAATGTACTGAATTTAGAAGGAATTATATCTCATTTTAAACTTTTTGTACTTAAAATAACAAGAGACAATTAGGTAAATTAATATCCATTATATTTAGTTAGGTAGTGGGAATAAAGTTTTTTTTTTTTGCATAGGAATTCATGCAAAGTTTATTTGACACTTTAATGGTCACATTCAAACTTCAATTAAAAAAACAAATACTACATCGCATTACAATAGTATTTTTGTGTTAAATTTATAAAACAAACCTTTTTTTTTTTTTTTTGGTCAAAATGATAAATTAGGTCTGTATGATCCATTTTCCCAAAACAATATATTAATTTAAACTATTATATTATGAATTTTTATCTAGGTTCATTTACTTTGGTGAAACTATCTTAACATTGTCTAAACTTTTTTAAAATATCAATAAAACATTTTCATGCTCAGTAAAAAAATATGATCATTTAAAAAAAAAAACGTATGCACAAAATTAATGAACCATTTTCCTCCAAATACTAAACAACAAAACAAAATCTGATTTAAAAAAAAATAAAAACACATCTTATCCATATAAAAGTTGTTTTACTATTTTTTAAAAAACAAAATTTTAATTAGACTATTTTTAGATTAAATATAAATATAATAATAAATATACCTCAACAGCACGGAAAAGAAGGACGATGGACGAAATTTTTGTGCTGCCCAATGAGAGAAAGACAGTAAGTTCAGTACTTGTTGCCCTGTCGTCTACTTCAAACTCTTTTTTACTTAATTAGCTTCCTTCCCGTCCCTCTCTACTGTTTCTCCGATGGAGAGGCATGAAGAATCTTTACGCAATAGCAACAGAGCGAGAGAGAAAGAAATTTCAAAATCATCCAAATCTACTTTTCCTCCCCAACTAATTCCAAATTCTACGAGCCGCCATGCGTGCATGATGCATCCTTTATTTCTCCTTGGATTAGTTGCAGTGCAGACATCAACAACTGTAATTTTCAAAGAGTTTGGTTACCAGCGCCGTTGATTGATTTGATAGGCCAGCCATTAATTAGCTCGATCCTAAACCACAAGGAAACATCACATCGACCACTGTTCTTGTATGATGAGGACCGACCGCCATTGTCAAGGCAGTTTTAAATTTTGACATTTTCAAGGAAGTATTAAGTGACAGAGCTAGCAATGATGTGCAGTTTCGCTCCGTTTGCAAACATCCACGGAATTCGGAAGGGGAGGGGCACAATCTCGATCAATCTGGAGGTACCGATGGTGCCACTATCCATGCAACTTTAAAGAGCTGTTTACACCAAGTAAGAATTAATTGATTATGAGGAAGTGAGGGGAGAGAAAGGAGAGCTGGGAAAAGGAAGGGGAAGGGGGCCGTTCTACAATGGTTCGTTCTCTGGTCATTAATACCGTGGTTTCTTCTTGCACACTGCGCGTTGCATTAATTCTCGAAGTCCCGCCGACGATTTATATTTAGCACCCCCATGCAAACTACCCATACGTAGACTACTACAGCGCCTCCGATACGCTACAGGGTGTAGACTTCGAACCATTTAATTTATTAGACTCCAAAGAGAGAGAGAGCGAGAGAGAGGACAGTGCCTATGCCCTTTTTGTAGTGGATTGTGATAGATTGGCGAAGAGGACGCCAAAAAGTTGGGTCTCGTTCTTTCCTCTCAGATCCTATTATAATATTGTTCTTGTTGGGGGGCGACTGGCTAGCAAAGCAGTAATTAAGCAGAGCAAGGGGAGAGAGAGAGCGACGAGAGAAGGGACGCAAAAAGATGGGGAATTGTGGGAAGAATGGATCCGTGAGACAGTACATTAGATCGAAGGTCCCTCGCCTGAAATGGACGCCGGAGCTCCACCACTCCTTCCTCCATGCGGTCAGGAGTCTCGGAGGCCATGACAGTATGCGCATATATATATACACACACACATACATATATGTTCTTGTTTAATCTTTGATTCTCTATGTTCGATCGTTAAATCTCTGTTTTCGCTGTTTAATTTCACTGATATATAAGAGGCAACACCGAAGCTCGTGCTCCAGTTGATGGATGTCAAAGGACTCACTATTTCCCATGTCAAGAGCCACCTTCAGGTTTGGATATCTAATCCTTATTTCTTCTTCCTGTTCTTCACCATCTCCCTCCACACCTGTTCATGATTCGATGATGTGGCTTTCTTCAGATGTATAGAAGCATGAGGAATGACATAGGGAAAAGAGGTAAATATTTCTTTCTGGATTTCTTCATCGTGATGTTAATCCAGTGAGTATAAACAGATTAGCCTGTACAAGAACAAGACAATTTTTGTTTTCTGGAGACCAAAGCAATATAAAAAGATCAGAAAGTCGTGCCTTTTTAATTAATGGGATATATAGATAGCTTTTCCACTTTCTTTGCTTCGTTGGTTTCCTAGTTGCTTCTTGTTTGCTTCATTACTCTTTTTCTTTGCTTTAGAGCTTTTGACAGATGCATGAAATCTGAACATATAAGGAAGGCATAATCCTCTAATTACATATGCACACCTTCTCATCAGATTTGCATGAGAAGAAGCACTCAAATAAAGGAGGCATTAATGATGAAGGTTCTGATGAGGCAGATGGGAGCGGCTCTTTCTACCCTTCAATCACCACAAAAGAGTTCAAGTCCCAGTCCTTGTACTCTCCTCCCTCTCTCCTCCCTCTGAAAAGGTAAAATACCACCAAGCTTTCATCTCCCTTAAAGCAGCATGCATCAGTCACAATATTATATATCCCACATACACATGAAGACAACTCCCAAGTCTGTTCCCAGCGCAACCTTTAATATAAACTCAATCTTTTTTTCTTTTTTTTTTTGGCTTATAACCCCTTTTCACCATTCTTTACGCTTATTAAATTCACAGGAGCAGACCCAAAAGTGGTGAATGCAGAGAGCAAATCTGTGAGTGTGAGGTGGCAGCTGCAGAGGCAGTCACCTCCCAGTACCACTGCGTTGGTGTTGATAATTGCAAGCAAGGGGGGAAAGGAATAAAGGGGAATGGAATTGCAGGGCTAAGCTGGCAAAGAGATTGTGATGATCAGAGTCAGAGAAAGGACTTGGCCATGGCAGAAGCTCATCCCTATCATCCTTCCAACCTCAAAGTTCTTGGGGTTGTGCTTCAAGAATCTGAACCTTTTAAGGTAAGTCTAAAAAGTGAAAGAGATCTCTTTCTCCCCCTATAAAGCTTCTACATCTCTTTAATTCTCTGATTTCCTCACAGCTTTATTATTGCTCTAATCAATGGGACTGTACATTTTGATTGATTATGTTCCACGGCAGTAAAATTAAATCAGCACATTCGCAATTAATATTTTCTAGTTTGTTTCATGGAATTAGCAGACCACCTTACTGCATCACGAGTCTAATATTGCACCTGCGAAAAGGTCAATGTCCAAGGAGTATGATCATGAATTGGACATGAAGGACGGCTCTTTGTCTCTCTCATTGTCTCTGCATCCATCTCAGTCTCAGAAGAAGGATTCATTAATCTCCAGGGAAGGAAGTTGTGGAGTGATCTCTAGCTCTTCAGGGAGTGGCCATTCCTGTTGCAGGTGCAGCCACAGAATAAATTTGGAGCTATCTATGTCCATCTTTGGATCTTAATTAATTATTAAACTATATGATATGCACGCATGTAATTTCTATGTCGTCACTTGTTTTTTTAATATATATATGTGAATCATTTCTTCTTAATATTTGGCCACAGTTTTGTGTTTAATGTGCCACAACTCATCCCTGCAGTAGATTTAGTAGCTAATCAATAAATTGCTAGAGTTTAAAACATTGCTGTAGGTTAGATATATAGATAGAGTTTGTTAATTTGGTTAAGGTTTAGTTTGTTGCTGGTGGAGTTGGTCAACAAAGGTGCCTTAAAATTCTAACAAGAACCTTTTTTTTTCTTTTTCTTTTCATTTTTGGGGCCAAGAAAAACATTTTTTCTTTTGTGAAGGAAAACTAGCAAGGCCTTTTGTGAACTGACATAGTTGTTTTGTCATGGTACGTGTTTTGCTCTTTATTTAGTGAAGCTTTCTCCTTAATTAGTTTATTTATTATTATGAATTTAGGAATCCTGCAGTGCCTATTAATCATTACTATATAATAATTAATCGTGTTGACCATGCTGGAGGCTGTAAATTCTTGGGCTGCTTGCTACTCCTGATCTTATGCAGTTGGGTCAGCCCATTGCTTAATAACATCGTGGACCAAATCTTTGCATAAATCTTTGACCATGAAAATACATGATAGTTGGATATGGGTCCTAATTATATATCATGAATTTTTAGTTCATTGTGATGTTGTTGGACATGGACGTTCATCGTGTTCATGCATCGACGAACAAGTGGTGCACTTTTTTATCCAGGGAAGAACCATTGATTACAAAGTCAACCGACGACCTTTCCCTTACTACGTGTACTTACTATTCCCACAAGTTGCTATCGAATCCAACTAAGTCAACTCATTTTACAGGCGATCTATCTTTGCGCATGACATAAGATTGCTCGTCAAGTCGTCGGTTCCTTTAATTTCCTATTTGTTGTCCGAGTCAATCGTATCACAGTAGATGATTTCAGAATCTGCAATCAACGAATGCGGACTATAAATTAAATGTGAATCGGCATTGCATTCGAAGGATAAGAAAACAGAGTTGAAGAAGATGGAAAGAGAGAACCGAGAAGATAACACAATCTACCATCACTACCACCTCCACCCCCTCAAGCTCACCGATGTACAGGAGGCGGCGAGTTTTTGCTGCGGCTGCCGAAGAGCCTGCTCCGGCAAAGCCTACAAGTGCGACTCGTGCGACTTTCTCTTAGACGCCACCTGCGCACGGCTGCCCCAAAAGCTCCGCCACCCTGCCCACCCCACCCACCTCCTCACCCTCCGCTTCCTCCCCAAGTACGCCAGCGGCAGATTCCTCTGCGACGCCTGCGGCCACGAAGGCGACTCGTTCTGCTACAGCTGCTCCCAATGCGATTTCGACCTCCACCTCCCCTGCGCCGCTCTCCTCCGGAAGCTCCGCCATAAGTCCCACCCCCACCCTCTCGACCTCGTCACCGACTACAAGGGCCCTACGGCCGTTGGCACCATTAAGCACCACGTCTGCGATCTCTGTCAGGGTGAAGTCGACGCTGCGTCTCAGTGGTTCTATCTCTGCAGAGCCTGTGACTTCGGCGGCCACGTCGTCTGCTTCGTGTCCGACGACGTCCACGCGCCGAATAAGATTGCCCAAGGATCACGAACAGAGCATGCCAATATGGGGCAGCAACTGTTGGATCTCCAGCTGCAGTTGCAGGCGAGCATGATGACCGCCGACATCATGGTGCAAGGAGCCAGAGCCGTGGCCAATCTAGCTCCAGACTCGGGACCTTATCAGTACAGCTACTACGACCCTGGGCCACTTCCGAGCCAGTACGCTGCCATGGCCAACTCCATGGTCATGAACAATTTGGCTCTGCTGTCCATCAACAACACTGCAAATTCTAGAGCTGCAACAGAACCCCAGTCATCAAGTGTATGCATCTTTGCACAAACTTCGTTAGTTCTAGATTTATTGCATCTGACATTTACTAGCTTCTTCTTGCATTCTATTTGTATTTTCGATCGGAGGAATCTTATCTTTTAATGAAATTAATTATACTTTCACTGCTCATAGGGAACGGATGAAGAGGAACAACGAAGAAGATCAGATTTCAATCATCGACTTTGGCAGGGATCAAAATAGGTAAATCGCGGAGAGGATCTGAGAAATGATCAATCACGGGAGGACATATATAATAAGCTAAGCAGGCGCTAGTTATTTCTAGATAATTGTTGTTATTACGTTTGACTGTAAAATAAATCCCAAATATAATATTAAAAAAAAATTTCTTATCCAATGTCGTTATATTAGTTTTTCAATTTTACACCTAAAAATCTTATTTGATCTAAAGTATTTTAAATATTTCATGTTTTCCGAATTTTAATTTCTTGAGAACTGCAACTCATCATATAGTACTCTCTTCTACAGTTATAGTGGTCGTCTTGCTCCCCCTCCATTTCGAGCTTTTTCTTCTAAAAATTTACAAAGTATTCAAACCAAAATAATATGATCACTTATATATCGAATCTACAAACTCTTTTCCACTGATAAAAAGACAGGTGGAGGCGATCGTTGAATGGTTAGAATACAAACCCACAAAAGATCACAACGAGAATTACAGAAATACGTATTTAACAAACTTTGTTAACAAACTTTTAGAACAATTAATATCGCAACATATGCAGTGGCGACGTTGTTAACAAACTTTTAGATCAATTAATTAATCTTCATCAAACATAAATTATTAAAGTAAATTGGAGAAAAATTTCTAAATACAACTTTAACTTTGTATGCAGCCCTTATCTTAAAAAAAAAAAAACTTTATTTCCACTCATTGTAAAGTTTTATTTGTTTAACTCCCTCATATAAATATCGTTATCTAATTACCCCTCATATTTTTTAGGTTCAAAAAAATTTAAAATGAATATAATTCATCTTAAATTCAACACTTTAAACTAGAATCGAGTATATTTTCTACCAAATTGAGCATTATTTTTTTCACTTAATATAATTCCTCCTAAATTCAATATCATTTAAACAAAATTTAGTATATTTTTTATCTAATTGAGCACTATTTAAAGAAAATCTAGTATATTTTTTTATTAAATTGAGGTGGAAAAAGAGTCATGCTCAATTTAATAAAAATAAACTAGATTCTAGTTTAATATGCTGAATTTAATAAGAACTATACTTATTTTAGACTTTTTATACCTAAAAAATATGAGAGAATTAGGTAAATTGATATTGATTATGTTTGGTTAAGGAGTGTTAAATTTAGTATAATTTTTTCCGCTTAATATAATTGCTCCTAAATTTAGCACTATTTAAATAGACTATAACATATTTTTCATCCAATTAAGCACTATTTACAGATAATTAATATATTTTTCATTCAATTAGGGTGGAAAAAGAGTCATGCTTAATTTGATAGAAAATATATGAGATTCTAGTTTAATATGCTGAATTTAAGAAGAATTATATTTATTTTTAGACTTTTTATATTTAAAAAATATAAGGAAAATTAGATCAATTGGTATCCATTATATTTGGTTAGGAAATGAACACAAATTTTTTGTAATGAGGACTACATGTAAAATTTTATTTATGATTGGGGACCCATGCAAACTTCTCAAATTATAAGCTTCCGGACTTCAAGATAAATGTTAAAGCTGCGCATAAATTTTTTTCATTGATCCTCTTTGGTCGAGCATACTTCTTTTAATTCCTTTCTTAAAATTTAGCTATTTCAGAAAAAATAAGTTGATTGTTATTTGACAACGATCTCACTGAAAGAGAGATCAATATAACATGTTTTTTTCTAAACTCATTAAATATGGTAAATAGTGCAATGTTTAATATCATCTTTCTCTAAAGATCAAATAATATCTTATATGCTAAAAGACTTCAATAAAACTCGAATATTTTTCATAATTTTTGAAAGTTTCCTAATAAGAATGTATATATTTAGAGACCTCAAAGTCGACAATTTTTTCTAGATTATATTAAATAAGGATAATATTTCTTTCATATCAAAAGAAATTATGATGAAAATTTTATATTAAGAAAAATCATAATGAAATTGAATTTAATCCATTTTAAATTATAATTATACAAACTATAACTCACTTTTTGATAATATTTGACATATTTAAATATTTATCTAAGTCAATGAAAAAGATTGCATTCAAAATCGAAAATCTGATCTAAATCTTGATATATAATAATATTTAAAATAATTAAAAATGTATCTAACAGTCACAACTAATAAAGTTGTTGAGGCCTAAAATTTCTTTACATAAACTTGAGCTAACTCTACGTCACGATCCATCAAGTTGACTTAGATTGCGTGGCTCCCAAGTAACGTGCCTAACGCTCTCTGTATCTCTAGCTTTTTCCAATTTTTTCATAAAATAAAAATATTGCTATTTTTTTAATATATTTAAATTTATTAGAGATGAATAATATAAATGAATATTTAGTTTTTTAATAAAAAAAATTATTTTTCTAATATTTGGACTAGTTCATGCTTTAGTAAGCCATCCAAAACTTTGATGACCTCTATTATATTGAAGAAAAAAAATTACTGCAGTGACAATAGAAGTAGAAAAAAATGTACTGAAAAAAATAATATTTTTGAAAAATATAATAATTGAAACAAACTAGCTGCCTAATATTCAACTCACTATAACAGTAGGCTAGATGAGATCGTCTCCGAGCAAATAAAATCTATTTAAGATATGTATTTAACCATTTTTTAGTGAATTTATTAATCTAACAAAATAGGGAAGTAATCAATTAGAATGGATAATAGATTTAAGTGGAAGTGTCATCGTGGTGGACCAGTTGTAGGCATAAAAGTCAAACTGCCAACTCGTAAGATACGAAACATAAATCCCGTAGATTACGGCGAATCAACGAGCGCCCGCGTTTGAAGTCAACCCATCCACATTTGCAAACCACTTCGTCGGTTGACTTTAACTCGGTCAACCCCCCTCCATCGTTACTTATACCATACCAAAGAACAAGGTTAAGCTAACTTCCCTGTTGTAACTTATCCATAGTAGTTAACCATGGGAAGGCTCGGCGGTGGCAGCGATTCTCCGAGGACCAACCGCGCCGCAGCGGCATCCGGTGACGATCCATGGGTCACCCACTTCAGCCACCCTCATCACCTACAGCTCACGCCGCCGGACCCATCGCAGCCGCCGCCCATATGCGCCGGTTGCGACTCCCGCGTCTCAGGCTGCGCTTACTACTTCTGCGAGCCGTGTGACTACGCGCTGGACGCCTCCTGCGTCCAGATGCCTCGGCGGATCCGCCACCCGGCGCACAAGGATTCCATGAACATCGCCGTCGGCGACGCCGCGTCTAGCTGCCGAGCGTGCGGCCGAGGCAGCAGCGGATTCGTGTTCCTGTGCGAACCTTGCGGCTACCAGGTGCACTGCCAGTGCGCCGCGAAGCAGCTCACGCTGAAGCACCGGGCGCACCAGCACGCGCTCCACCTCGTCTTCTCCCCGCCGTACGAGGAGAAGGTGTTCTCTTGTGATGTGTGCCGTGGCGCCGGGACGGACCACTGGCTATATCGCTGTGCGACATGCGATTTCGATATTCATATCGAGTGTGCCACGTCCGCATCGAAGCCGGCGAGAAATCCGCAAACAGCGACTAGTTCACGGCAAACAGAGCAGAAAGCTCCGCCACGGCCACGAGGCCGACAGCGATCGCATTCTGGAGATGGGAGCGAAAGCAGCAGCGAATCGGGTAGAGATCAAGATGGAGGAGACGATGGTGCATTAAATTTCGCGCTCGATCCGATTCAATCCCGGTCACCGTCGACACAGCCTCCGAGTCGATTGGGGCAACGTGGCCGTGGGAGACAGACTCAGGGATCCCTAGAGCCATCTGCTCTACTGCCGGTGGCGACCCAATGGTCACCTGCACCGCGGCAACGGGCTTCCCAACCGCAAGTAGGAGATGGCAGTGACAGCGGCAGTGAATCGAGTGAAGATCAAGATGGAGAAGCACAGCAGACTCTGGCCAGGCCTCAGGGTCAGTTGGGGCAGCGTGGACGCGGGAGACAGCAACGGGGATCTCAACAACCACCTGCGCCACTTCCAGCGGCAACGCAACGGCCATCTGCACCACGGCAACGGGCTTCCCCGTCGCAAGCTGGAGATGGCAGCGACAGCAGCAGCAGCGAATCGTGCGGAGATCGAGATGGAGAAAACAGCGAAATGGCCGAGCAGACTCTGCCCCGGCCTCGGTCTAAGTTGGGGCAGCGTGACCTTCGGAGACAGCAACTGGGATCACAACAACCATATGCGCCACCGCAACCGGTTCCTCCACGGGAATCGGCACAAGCACGGCCGCAACAAGCACAATCACCAGCCATGGGGCTTCTAAGTCCTCGGCGGCCGCTGGGACAGTCTCCTCTGCATCAGCCTCGGCAACCGCAACAACAACAAACACTATCACCGGCCAATGGGCCTCTACGCCCATCACGACCCATGGGGCAATCTCCTCTGCCTCAATCTCTGTGGCAACAGCAACAACCACCAGCACCATCGCCGATGATGGGCCTTCTAAATCCACCACAGCAGCGGCGGCAGCTTTTGCCGTCTCAGCCTCAGCAGCAATCACAACAACAACCTCAGGCAGATGCAACAGGAGATGACAATTGCTCTTGTGGCGATCGCTACAATTGCACTTGCCGAGATAGAAATAGAGATCAAGGAGATGGAAATGGCGATTGTGCCTGTGGCGATCGCCACAACTGCACTTGTCGAGATGAAAATAGAGATCAAGGAGATGGAAATGGCAATTGTGCCTGTGGCAATAGGTACAACTGCACCTGTCAAGATGGAAATGGAGGCGGCGATGATCCATTAAACTCAATTCCGAATCAAGATGGAGGTGTATACCATAGATCAAACTATTATGAGGAAAATGTGGAGGTAGATTATTCCTTCGATTATCATGGAGCAGATGGATCAAGCGTGACGGTGGATTATTCGTGTGAAGTAGCGGAGGATTGCTATGTCCATGATGACTCGTACAATTACTAGTTTGGTCAATGCCTGCAACATCCATGTTCTCGGTGATCAGAGATGGAAGACAAGTTCCCTGAAGTCATTAAAGTGAGAGTGTGAGACTCTGTATCTCTTGTTTGACATTTTGCGTGTTCTTGTTGATTTTTAAATTTGTTATTTTTCTTATCATGTGCTCTTAGTTGGATCTTGAGCCAAATATATGTAAGCAGTATTTGTTGATTATGAATAAGTGTATCTCTATCATGATTCGGATGATTAGTCTATCTTGTTCTAGCAAGTGCCGGGGCCTCAGATCCCAGCCATCCTCTCTTCCTAGCTACTTCGTAGTGGAATTTTAAAGAAAAATCAAAAAACATTTATATATTTTGTTACTCGACATTACTTTTTTAAAAACATTTTGAATGAATTAAGTGCTGACTACGGACTTTTTCAGTTTGGCGATTTGGCATTTCAAGTCATGAACTGTGGCCAATCCTACGCCCTTGGTTTCAACAGATTGTGATACAATGTTTAAGCATAAGCTAACAATATTCAGTAACCCAAATTGTAAGAAAGAAAGTAGTCACGCCATCTATAAAACTTCATATAAAATACTTCAAGTTTAAATCATTCTTTACAATTAAGAAGATATTAGGACATCACTCAATCTTTACATACTTCACCCATGTGTAAATCGCCAACAATCTTAAGTTATTCTTTACAATACAAAGGTACCTGATTTGATCAGCTCTCAATAAAAGAACTATCGACAATCGACCCTACAAAGTTTCACTACTCTTTGCTTCGGCTTCCACTGACTTATAGGTTTGACTTCTAAAGCTCCATAAAGCCATTTACATAATTTTAACATACTGTTTCTGTTTCTAAATCTCCATAAACCTATGGCATTTCACTGTTAAAGGAGAGCTGCCCAGTTGAATTTTTTTTGTTGCAGCTAACTGCTTAATGTCATTGTTAGTTTTGTTGTTCCATATATTCACTAACAACCACATCTCAGTTTCATGTCAACTATTTGTCTGTCTTACTTCAAGGTGGCGTAACAATTTTCTCGATGTTGTACTTGGAATATATTCTCCTCTGGTTCTCCTCCCACCAAACCTCAGCATCCTTCTCACCGAAATGCTTCCGACTGTTAACATGATATCAAGATTAGTCATCATTGGCATTCTGTTGCTTATAACTCTATCATTTAATTTTTATGTATTCAAAAATTGAGTAAATAGATAGTTCAACAATTGTGCAAGCATGAATCCATAAGTATATAATAATTGGATTATGGAACTGTGGCTTACCTAAATCGTACTCTCTTGAGACCCTTCTGGCCACTAGGCAAAGTGATGAAAGTAATATACACGCCAAGTTCAACTTGCTCCACGCTTTCATTTTTCAATTCATTAGTTCTGTAAATTTTTGCATTTCCCCCAGCTGTGGGTGTATCATTTGACATGCCTGTGTAAGCTTGATGCTTAGAGCTCTGGTTTAGGTTAGTAAGCTGGTGACCAGAACCAGAAACCAGCTGGTCATCTTTAGGATTCAAACACTTAGTTTGCATAGGGTGACACATTTCAATCACATCAGCGGAGGATCCAATATGACTCATCCGTTTTCTTGCCGGGGGTTTCTCAGTTAAAGCATTCATCTGTTCCAAACTAAACCCATGTTAGATCCTTTTTACAGCCAAAAAGACATTCTACTAAAATGGCTATCAGAAAACGACAGTTGATCCTTCATTCACTAATGCATTCGCACAGAAGCTGAAGGTATAAAATTTGACCATAACTATGGGTAGTCTACTTCCAAGAAGCATAATCTGTGTACTTAGTGGTGTCACCACTCTCACTTTCTACTGCAGGTTATGAACTCAAACAACATGACTTAAATATGTGAAAAACCAAACAGCAGATACTAAACGATTCCGTCATACCCATACCTGACTGGATAAAATTTTGATCACGGCGTTTGCTGCTTTACATTTCTCAGCTTCATCCTTGGCTAGCAACCAGTTCTCCTCAATTTTGCATTTATAAAGTTGGAGCTTCTGACTTCTGCTCTGGCATTTTTGAGTTAGAGATTTTGCCTAATCAAATAAAATACCATATTAATTAATAGATATCCTTTTTGACAAAAATATGACGGGAAATGAGATTAAGACGCACACACAATTAGCATGTGAATGCAATAAATCCACAATGATTTAATAATAGTCAATTAAATAGATAGCGGCTAGAAAATGTACCTCATTTTGCAACCGATGTAGTTCTTCTTTCAGAATCTTATCGACATTATCTAAATCATGCTTCAAGCTGCCAGCTTTGGATAGTACATTGTTTATCTCGAGCATAGAATTCTGTGAGCAAGCACCGAGAATATCAGAGATCTCCTGTCCAGAAATAGGAACCACTTTCAAGGAATTCTCTCTAGCATGTTCAAGGAATTGCAGAGGACATGGCACATGCCCCCACCTACGAGCTGTTAAGGATTGTGTGTTGTGCTTATTTTTTTTCTCTCGCATAGATTCTGCATTTCCTTCAATCAGTTTAGTTTCCTCGAGGGATGGCAATTTAGAAAAAAATGGATTTTCTCTGGAGACAGATGATTGCTCTTTCTTAACTTTTAGATCAGAGTATCCTTCCACTGTCAGTAGTAATGGCCTAGGTGTTGAAATCTCCATGTTTGTTCTAGGATCTGAAATCTTGTGTAGTTGTGTGAAGCATGCATCGCAAACCCGACACCTCTTGCATTTATTCGGTGCCAATGCTGCATTCATGGCTTTTTTACTACTACATGAATGACAGAACATGAAACCACAATTGTAGCAATTATGTTTCTTCCTAGCGAACCCGAAAACCAATTTGCAACCAGTACATAGTGATTGGTCCTTGCTTGAGATAATTTTATGCAAACAAGTTACGGCTGTGAAATTGGAACCACAGTCTATGCTATCGACATGCCGATCTTCCAAGGATTCCACTAGTGTTGGAGAGTTTCTATCTTTATAATCACCTAATCCAAGTTGTCCATTTCCACCCTTTCCCCAAGTGTATACTTTTCCTTTTGTCGTCAACACTGTCACATGAAATGAACCTGTAGATATCTCCTTAATAGACTCATTTCGAAGCAACCCTTCAACTCTAGTTATTGAAACATCCTCGGCTTGGGGATTTCCTAATTGTCCATGGACTGAGCTTCCAATAGTAAAAACTCTGCCAGTAATTGTAATCGCAACAGTTAACATGATTCCACAGGAAACTTGCACAAAATCACAATCAACAAGGGAAGCAATGCATGTTGGTGTAAGTTTTCTGTTCTTGTCAGCATGTCCAAGTCTCCCTTTATCATTGTCACCCCATGAAAATAGCTTGCCACCGGGAGAATTGCCTTTAACATGACCGACAGCGATGTCCACGACAGCAGCCGTATGCCATGGTCCACATGCAACCGACTTTACTCGTGACCCTTTTAATGACTCAACTTCTTTGGGCTGAGAGACACTCTTGGTATCACCATGACCAAGAACTCCAAATGTTCCATCACCATAAGTGAATAGCTGCCCAGAAGATGACACGATTGCCGTGTGCCATTCTCCACAAGCAATCCTTGATATAGATAAGCCATCTAGAGGACCAGATATCTTATGGGGAAACCAATGGCTTTTATGGCCTCTGTCACCGGAAAGGTCAAGGCCATGGTTGCTGTCACCCCATGCGTATAGTTCGCTAGCATTTGTGATGGCAAAGGTGCACTGCGCCCCACAAACAACTTTCTGCACACAGATTCCAGTTAGAGACTCCACAATTTTTGGACAAGGAGCATCCATAGTGACCTTATGCCCCAGTCTCCCGCCATTTTCCACACCCCAACAAAAGACTTCGCCTTGTTTAGTAACTAAAGCAGCATTCTTGTCTCCGCAGGATATATTCCGCACATCCAGTGCTCGGGTTGAATCCAAAAGCTTCGGAACTGATGAGTCAATGTCACTGCCTAAAATACCTCCTGCTACTCCTTCTCCCCAGATGAAGACATCCCTCAACCCATCATTGACATAAATCTTGGGAGATTCATGCTCAGACAAGCTGAGCTTTGATTTTGAGAGTAATCTTTGTCTATTACTCAGATTACCATCTGTCTTATCCTTCTCGGTGTAAGATACCACATGTGGAAGTCGAGGCAGTATTTTATCCAAATATGATTGAATATCCGACAAAGTTCTTTGTCTTGGTGAATAGAATTCATCTGACGATTTCAACATTCTATCTGACAAATGCTTGTCTAACAAAGACCGAGCAGGACTTCCATACAAACTGCGCACCTTCAAGAGAAAAATCAACTATGAAATTTTGCCACCTTAGTATAAGGGATCATAATAAATTGACTCGGAGGTTTTATTTGATATGCTATCAAAGAGAAATTCAACAGAAAAGTAAAACAGATAAAGCTCGTCATGATTGCTGCAAGGATAAGAGGACAGTACTCTCTAACCTTAGCTAATTTTGCTGAACCATGGATGAGCCCCGGCTTATGATTTGTTGTGATGTAGCCAACAGGGCTATTTACACAACTATGTGCCCATCTACTGCTACTTATGTTAGCCAAAGGTCTTGGTAGATGAGTTGATGATACCAAGGCTGTCAGACCTAGATACCAAGAGTCAGCCTGTTCCTTGTCTGTGCATATCTAAGACACATACAACAACAACGTCATTTAGAGCCGGGTAGGCACATATGTTCAAAGAAAGATGAGCAATATATTATGCCAAAGAGGCAACTTTACGACAAGAATCAAGTGTGAGTCATACCAAGTCAAGTGAACGTTGGCCATTTTCATATATAAGTGAAAATGATTGAAGTTTATTATCTATTTGATTCTGCCGAAGAAAATTTACCTGCACATCAGTTTGATTTGAATCAGTTGTTACTGAGATGAAATAAGGAAGATCACAACAATTACTTGTATAAATGTTTAGTTAAGGATACATACAGTTTGTTGTCCACGAACCAGTTTGACGACAGCATTTAGATTCAAGTGTTTTTCCTTCTCCCCAGAATACCAAATCAAGCTCTTCTCATCCTACAAGTAAAAAATATTTTGATGAATGACTTGCAAAAGTGCTGCATGCAGGTATACTTCTTTATATTCCAAACTAGCAAAATTAATAAAGTTATGTAAGAAACTAGAAGAACTTTTAAACCTTCTCCTGCTGTCATAGGTTTAAGATCACTTTGAACATTTCCAATAAATTCTTGAGCAGTTTAACAGGTGCACTTTTAGTTTCTATATCATTATTACACCTAGCAACTATTAAGTTCTCTAACATGTGTACTTCGTGTTAGCAAAATTTTTGATTCACCAATCAAGACACTACTGCATATTTATATTAAGTGATATTAAACCATTAGCAACCAAGGCTAAAGAATATTTTCTTCATTATGTCCATTGACACAATCATGACATTCAGAAAAAAAAAAAGAACAACAATGGTGATGGTGAAATAAAACAAGACTCTAATAATGAAAAGTGACCATTTCAAAGATTTTCCTTCCAGGACCCAGAGTTTCATCTGGCAATGCAAAGTGAGACTCAAAAAGTGAATATAAAGTTGTTACTTGTGAGTTGCAAGAGATGCCTTTGTTCCAGAGTGGGACCTGATGAAGAAAAGCTTTGATAGAAAACAAGCATGAAAAAGCAAAAGGTCGTTCCAAATTGCAGGATGAATTGCAAATATTCTCTCTTGTTTTTAATGAAAATAATGATGGTTGATTTTGCAAACTGAGTCCAGAGTAACAGGAGGTTTAACTGAAAGCAAGGTTCATAATGCCCAAATTAATTGTCACCTTCATATCTTTGGTGCCGTTGGTAATGTTCAGGAATCAGGAAGGAAAAACAAACAAAAAGGATAACAACTTGGCCATTCATTCGAGGAACAAACAAAAAAAAATGTTTCCCACGTACTGTTGAGAGCCTGAAAGGCCGGAACTTGGGCTTCCCTCTCCTTCCACACTTCAGAAGATGAGCACCCTTCTTCAAAGCTGTAATGGCCTGCTCAACAAAGAGAGGGAGAAGAGGCTCATTTCACAAAGAAAGAGGAAACAGTTAAACATTTAAGATACATACGACAGAAGAATCTACGAAATCCGGAATCACAATACTCCAACCTTGATAAAAATTTCTTGGTGGAGAAGAAAGCAAATATCTAGTATAGATGAAATTGTCAGAGGAAAGCTCCAAAAAGAATCTAAACGTTACTCATTTACCGCACAGAGCTGGAATGTGTCTCGGCCACAATAAAAGAAGCATGAAATTATCAGGCCACACCAAAATTACACGGGAAGAATGTGAAATGTGTCTGTCAACAAAAAGTGCACAAGTGCATCCACCACACGCTTTTCTTTTATGAAGACATGCATAGCTAGTGATTAATCAAAATAAAAACACCAGAAAACCCAGCTCATTTGGTCTCCATGCATCAACATGCCTCATTCCAAAACCCATTTTTTTCAATGAAAATAACAACAAATGTAAAGCACACATCAAAAAATAGTTTTTCCTCCCATACATATCAAGATTCATACCAGAAATATACATATATATATATATATATATGAAAAATAGTAGATAGATAGGAGGAGGAAGAGAGAATAGGAAAGCAAACCTGCTCAACCTCTCTGACCGAAGGGGTTCTTCTCTCAAAATTTTCACCCATTTCATCACACAGCTCCACCACACTCTGCTCACCGAACGCATAAAGAGGAAGAGAGAACAGGTGAGACTGAGGAAGAGGAGGGACACATCACACATTCGCAACAGAGGCAAAGGAAAAGGCAGGGGCGCAACAAGCTAAGCAACGCTGCAACAGAGGCAGCAGCGTGTGTTTTAAGGGGTGTGGTCTTCCCCAGGAAAGAAAAAATAGTTATAGTGGGCGTACTAAAAGGGTGGAGGTGGCAAGATTGGGAGGAAGAGCCAGCGACAAGCCCACCCTAGCAAACTACCAACTACAGAATCCTTTCTTTCACGCACCAAAGAAAGTGATGGAGAGGATTCCGAGCTGTGCACCACTTTTTTGCTGTGCCTTTTCCTTTAGCTCTGCTCTGCTCTCCCAGCTCTGCCTCCCCTCTCTGTTGGCTTGTTTCCCACAAAAACAAGGATTGAATCATGTTGATAAAGGACAAGAATCCAGGCTTGCCATTGCATCAACGCATGTACACCAGGCTGCTGCTCTCTTCCAGCCTTATGGACGGCTTCTGTCCTGCCACTACTGTTCTTCTCGGACTCGGTGAAAGTTTTAAAGAAGGGAGCCTGGGACTGGGAGGCGGATTGAAGAGGGCAACAGCAAGCAAGGCGGAGAAACCCAGCCAAGCGAAGCGAGGAAGGAAACAAGAAGCAGTGGGGGAAGGGAAGCACGTGTGCTCGTTGGGTGATGGCGTCTGCATGCGGCAGGCACGCACATCCAACCCACTCCATGGACGTTGCGTTGTATGCTTCTGTCGTGTACTATTCCTCCTCCTTGGAGTAATCATTTGGCTGGCTTCTTCCATTAAAAATCCATCCAGCTTCTGCTTCAGCTTCTGCTTCCTTCTTAATTAACTATTTTTAAATTTGGAATCGCGGCATGCATCGGTGTCGGTCGGTTCCAAGGATTTTCAGCTAAAATCGTAGATAAACAAATCAGAAACGGATGCATTGCATGGTAAAAACTAAAAAATAAAAATTGATTTTTATTTCTCTTAGTTTTTTTCACCCTGATTCGCTTCGGCTATTGTTTGGAGAAGGTGGGTGCCTGATAAGACCGAACCCTTTTATGTCTTTTGTCTTAATAAGTAGCCATTTGCTGTAGATGTTTGGACGCTTGTGCTACGGTGCGAGGCACGTTAGGCCTCCTTTTGAAACAGTTCATTTTTTATTTTTATTCTACGTTTGGTGGTTAAAAATATTATGTACAATTTAGAGGAATAAATTTAATCAATCAGACGGATAAAAATTCAACCCAAGAGAATGATATAATATTTAATTTAATTTAATTTAATTTAAAATAGATCCCAATTAACATCCATCTCTAAATATATTTCATTTTCATTTTATAAGATATAGGGGCCATGGCTACGACTACAATTCAACAAATAGACAGTTGTATATAGGCAGGCCGGGGCATATAGACGAGAGGACGAAGATATTTTGGTAATATATATATAAAAAAAAACAATAAAATTGACAAGAAAGAATCCATCATCGGTGGAATTAATTAATGATGAGGCTAGGCGAATTATAAACCCGTTTGATGAGCCATGATTTGTTCTGTTGCGGTAGTTGCTGTGAGTTTGATTAACTTGTTAATTGAGTCCACATGCCATGCCTTCCCATTCTTAAACCCATCACATGACCACACCATCCACGCAATTTTGTGACAGCTACGGCTGCTAATTAATAATAACTCCAACCACCATTCACTTCAATTCCATCTTCTTACCTTCAAGTTAATTCTGAAATATCATACAAATCGTGCGAGCTCGATATCCAGTTGAGTTTTCTAACTTTTGATTAATCGGCACCTTCTCTGTGTCTTGTATTTGCTTGTCTCATATCGATCGACTGAAAAGACTAGATAAATAGTTGTGATTTTGTGTGTGTGTGTTTTTTAGAAAATTATCGTTTAGTGCCAAGGCGGTTTAACTTGGATTTTATTACTTTTGTTTTTTCTTATTATTTTTGGAATAAATTTGACTATATATCGTTTTCAATATTTAGTCTTAAATGCCTTTAAATGCTGGTCAGATAGTCTTAATCGCCTTTCTTCAATCATTATTAATTTCATTGTCTCTAATTCAATTGGATAAAGTTGACAGCTGTTTTAACACCATTTATTTTATTAAAAACTGTCCATTCGAACTCTGCGCATGTACTTAATGGAGTGGATTGGAGTTTTCATCTATCTTCGTAGAATTACAAAAGCTCTATGTTACCCTAAGGGGGCTGGCCAGTTAGTTTACCTACGAGTGTTATTGCCAATAAGTTTGGAATTAAGTGTGAAATATCTTGTTAGTTATCTCAATCTCTCGTGTTGTTGTTGTTATTGTTAGGTGAAGTCTCTCGTGATTTATCCCTTTTTTAGACCGTAAAAAATAGAACCATATGATACATTTGTTTTTTAACTGAAATGGCATTACAAAGGCACACAGACACAATATATATATGAATGAATATATAGTTGGGTATAAATCTAGATTCTTAGAAAATGAATTCTTGTTAATAAAGTAATATTTTAATCTTTCATAGGCGGTAAAGAAGCCAAGCCGAGTTAACATTTGAGGTGTCCAAGCTTATTTAATTTGATAAGATAATCGAGCCGAACCTAAAATGATCCAAGCCTATTATTCAAGCTTTGCTTGTTTAATTTTTTTATGAGCTTGAACTTGATTTGAGCAATTGGCTTGAGTTTACTTTGTTTAGATGTTATCGAACTCTCAATTCAAATTTATTTGATTGTTTGAAATTTTTACTTATTTGATTAATTATTGAGTTTGATGATTTAAATTTTATATTTATTTTAAAAGTATTTTTTTTATTTAGCATGCTAGTTTTATTAATGAACATAATAAGCTCTTACCAAGTAGAACATTAAAATTAATCATGAACGTATGATTCATTTATGAAAAGTAATTCATTGTCACCTCTAACAATAGTAAATAAAAATATTTCTTTAGAAAATTTTACCGTGGTTTATTCATGAACGTACGGTTCATTTGGTTTGGTCTCATTCAAATACCACAAATTGCTATTGGTCCTGTCCGAATGAAGGAAGCTGGAAAGCTGGGGAAGGGGTGGCCACTGACGGGAAGAAGACTTTGATCTTGCAAAACAAAATTAAAATCATGAAAGGAGTCTCAGACGTTGGTCCTTCAACGCTCAGGTTAGAATAGGGGAAGAAAGTAGAGAATAGTAAACTCAGAAGTATTTTTTTTACCTGTTCCTCATACCTGTAAACCATTTTTATACCTTTCTGGGTGACGTTTCGTTTTTCCTTATTTAATGATGTGGTTTAATGACAAAAGAATGTATCTTTGCCTTGTCTTCTACACATTTAATAATAGATGTCATGTTCCCAAGGGCGGAGGCAAGTAGAGCTCTACGCCCAGCAACAGTGAGAAGAGAAAAAAGTCAAAGATACGGTAGAAAAAAGGAAAAATAGAAGAAAAGGAGGAGGCTAGCCCGGTCGTCGGCGTCGGAACCAACACCGG
>JBBMJZ010413110.1:743599-757775 GCA_037833815.1 Zingiber zerumbet
AGGCATATTGTCGGGTATTCAATGTTCTTTCATTAGTCATCATGTATCTCTTTTTGATCATTTGTACATTTAATTTCCTTCTTAACATGCAATGACATTAGCGCTGATGCACCAGATTTTACCAGAGCATCAAAGTTAAGTGTACACGAGAGCCGTATTAGGATGAGTGACCCTTGGAAAATTCTTAACCTATTTATTCCTAGCCTATGATACAGAAAAAGTAAAAGAATATTAAATTGTCATCCAGATATTCACAATAAATTGTCATCTAGATATTCACGATTTGATTTTTAACTATGACATATTTACAGAGATTTTTTCTCTAAATGAGACACACAATTACGGAATGTTGGACTTAGCTTCTAGACTGTCCGTCACAAGTATTTCTCAATTTACCCTAGCACTCGATACAATGGCGGAGCCACATTGATGGCTACTCGGGTTGTAGCCCGAGGGCCCAACGATGGTGGAAAGGTGATTTCTTGGACGAGAAAGGGGAAAAATAAAAATAAAATAGAAGGCTAGCTCAGGTAACGGCATCGGCATCCCCACTTGTGATTTATAGCCCGGGTAGATGACTCGGGCTGACTCCTCCAGTGGGCCGAACTGGTTACCTCAGGTTATGTGTTACCTGATTCAACATTTTGTTCCCATATACTTATTATAATAGGGTAAGGGATTAATTCCTAGTGAGCGCATACCATCCGAAAAAAAAACTCTCTTGCCCGCCCCTAGCTAATTTAATGGTCAATTATAAGGTGACCCTATAATTTATCTTTCTTTATAAATTAAAAATGAATTATGAAGAACATCTTAGATTATTAGAGTACAATGATGATGTATTGGTCCTCCAAACTTTCCTATGAGATAATTTGCATATAAAAATCTCTTCTAAAAATGTCTCCATCTGCATTCTCAAATTAAGTAAAATTTTCATCGGATAACAACAGATGGATGGTTGAAAAAAAACTTTTGAATAAGTGGTCATTACTCTATGATGTTAAGCCTTTTTACTTTGAGCGCTTTGCTCAAATACTGATTATTAGAACGTTGATGGCTTGGATAGAAGGAATTTAATTAGACCAAAACCTTTTCTTTCAATTGTTACAACAACACAAACTCAAATATGTTATGATACATGTTTGGTGTATTACATCTAGATTCACTAATTAATCCAGTTTTTTAAATGATACAATGCGGTAAGTCATAACTGAGAATGTTATGATGCTAGAACCTCCCACAATTATGATGGGTTACATAGCACAAAGTGAAGATTTCAACTAAACTTCTCCATGGTCGATTCAACTGATCTTCATCTTGAATCCTCTTTAAGTCAAAGAAAAAAAGAAGCAAACTTTTTGAATAGATGTCATCTACTCAATCACACCATCAAGACCTTTATGTGATCTTCCTCGATCATCCTAGTGGAATTTGAATTGTTGTTAGAGACCTTCTAGTGTACGGTATAAGGCAATCTCTTACTCCTTGACAATAATCTTTAGAGGCAAACACACTCTCAAATGATTTACAATAAGTATAGATGAGTAAATCCTTTTCCTTCATCGTCGTATAGATAAAAAAAACTAATCTAAGTGAGAAAATTACTTTTGGATAACTTGATATCATTGAAGACCTCAATATTTAATTGGTTAACTTGGTCACACACTTTGGAACAAAAGGAAAACATATGTTGACCAACCTCAAAACTTTTGGATAGTCAATTGACACATTTAGATAACAATAATAATAAGATGCTATAGCCACAGTAGAATATATATATGCATGTATGAATCTCCAGTTTCTACTTACTAATGTCAGATGCTTGATTTTTAAAAACTTGTAGAAAGAAAATATCATAACAATCTACGTGTTCCTATATATCCTGCCTTAGATCATTATCGGCCCTTTCTCCTTCGAGTGTTCAATTACATATGAAACCATTAATACACTGCACTCGCATGCATTATTGCTCTCTCTTTCTTCTTCTAGCTAGTGACAACTACGTGAAGTATATAACATATTGATGTCTAATAATGTGGATCCTCACGTACCTTGAGCTTTATATCTTGTTTCCTCCAAATTAACGATATGACCTGAACCTTACTTCACATCATCAGCAAAATGGCATGCATCCCTATTTGTATGCATTCGAATGCCGGCATGGCTTCTTCTTATGTTTGGTCCAGTTATGGACTTACATAGAGATTCAAAAGCTAATGCATTCTCATCCACTTTTCTATTATATGTATAGTTTGTCTCGACTATCCAACGTATAATGAGATGCTTCTTAGGTTTCAGATAAAACATCTGTTGGAGCTGATGTGTGGAAAAATAGTTTGCTTGCATTCTCTATTTTTGATTTGAATTGTGGGGTCTTATGCTTGGTGTGGATATGGCAATGTTTTTGAATGTTTGGATTGACAAGGCAATGTTTTTGAATGAGGGGTCCTTGTGGACTTTTAAGGACTCTTTCATGACAAATTTATCAAAGGTTTCAATGATCCATTTAAGTGAGCTTTACGAAAACATAATGAAGATATTATCGTTTCAAGAGTTAAGAGTATCATTTTAGAAAAAAGGCCAAAGAGTAAAGCACATATGAAAGCTAATAAGACCTCAAGACAGAACAAAGGCATGCTACTTCCTTTCTCCTCGTAAAAACATGTTCTTTCTATATATGTATGTTCTTAGTCATTTTAGAATTGCAAGTGACGTTTGTGTCACTTATTTTCTTCACTAAGTAATCCTCAATGTGGATGTCTTCTCAAAGTTTTTATTTTATTTTGCTCTCATATTACAATAATTGATGTCTATTAAGTATTAATTGACATATTTTAATTCATGGTAATAATTTGTCATATCTTATTAGTAGTGCCATCATTGAATGCTATATATCTATGGATAGATTAAAATAATTAAAAAATATGTTATAAAAGTCAATAAATGGGTATATATGCCATTTCATTTTAGATGTTTTCTTTTATGCATTTAGGATGTATTTCCTAAGTATTGTTTTAAAAATATATAAATAAATTAACCTGTGTATATCTATATCATCATCATTCTGACCGTCTGAGTTTAACTGATAATAAATGGATAGATGGATCATGCATTGATTGCCCCAAACTAATAGTAAAAAAAAAAAAGAATAAAATTCTATTTATCTATATTGATCATGCATCTATGGTGTAATAGATCCTAAGCTAAGATTGATCAAGTCTACTAAGTTTAAATTAACTTGAGTTGGAAGTTTAATATTTGTTGGCTGAGATGTTAAGTAGATTAAAATTGATCGAATACTTGATGGTTGATCAATATGTTAAGTTAGTTTAGTAAAAAGCCAACTATGACAAAATTAACCGGATACTTGACAAGATATAAAATGTCCAAGCGGATCATGATTGATTAGATATTGGATGATCGAAAGTTCAACAGATAGTTAGCAAGAGAAAAATCCAAGTAGGTCACGGTTGACTAGACATATAGAGATCGAAAGTTCAACATGGAGTTAACACAAGACGAAAAGTTCAAGTGAGTCATAGTTGATCAATTGGTGATCGAAAGTCTGACAGGTTATTAGAAAAAGAAAAGTCCAAATAGGTCACGGTTGTCCAAACACTTTACGATTGAAAATCCAACATAGAGTTGACACAAGATAGAAAGTCTAATTAGGTCACAGTTGACCAGATACTTGGTGATCGAAAGTCCAATATGTAGTTGGCAAGAGAAAAGTGCAAGTGGATCATGGCTGACCAGACACTTAGTAGTCGAGAGTCCAACATGGAGTCGACACGAGATAGAAAATCTAAGTGGGCCACGATTGACCAGATACTTAGTGATCGAAAATCCAACTGGTAGTTGGCAAGAGAAAATTTCAAGTGGGGCACAGTTGATCATATACTTAACTGTCGCAAATCCAACAGAGAGTTGGTATGAGGCGTGAAGTCCCCGTAGATCAAGATTGATTTGATGTCAGGCAAAGATAAAGTCTTAGCAAATCAAGGTTGATCATATGCCAGGCAACGGGAAGTCTTGGCAGGTCAAGGTTAATCTGATGTCGAGCAAAGGAAGTCTTGGTAGGTTGAGGTTAATTAGATACCAGATAAGACGATAATTTGGCTTTGATAAGGTGGAAACAAGAATATTAGTTGATTGATACTGATGCAGAAATAACAGAACAAAATTTTGAAAGAAATAACTTTTGACTAAAATATTAGAATGAGATAATTTTTATTACAAAATGGAGATCGTTTAAAAATCTATATTTCTTACTCAATATTAGTCGACTGATAGTTTTAAGAACCAACCAGAAGTAATTAAGTTATTTGAGTGTTAGACTCAATTGATAATATCAATTGACTTATGGTTGATATAAGTAAAATGATGGCTTCAAAAATCGAACAGAACACTAAAAAATGGATTTAGCGATAAATTTTTGCAATGAAAAATATTTGTCACAAATCTATAACAAAATTAGTGATAAAAAAGAAATCACTGCTAATCAATGATGAAATTACCCATAAAAAATTCATAGCAAAATTAGCAAAAAAAACTTTTGTTACAAAATCCATGGCTCAAAAATTATTATTGTAAAATTCATTGCAAATTAGCAGCGAGTATAAAAAATCCATTGCAAATTTACAATGAATTTAAAATTTGTCGCAAAATTTACCACAAAACTTAAATTCGTGGTAAATTTTGCCATGAATTTAGAAATTTATCACAAAATTAGCCACAAATATGTTGAGACCAAAAGAGTTTATATATCTTTATAATGTTATGATATTGTCTACTTTATATCTAAGCGCTCATGGTTTTATTTTTGGAGTACTTTACTCAAAAAGTCTTAAACAATGGAGATATTTTTATCCTTTTGAACTCATGATCTTTTTCATGTTTTTCCAATGTGGGACTTTGGTTGTATTCCTAACAATCTTCCTTTCAAATGAAAGATCATCATTACTCTTGACCTGCTCTGGGCCTCCCCCGCAAGCATCCGACCACTCTTGACCTGCTTTGGGCCTCCCTACAAGAATTCGGTTACTCTTGACCTTCTCCAAGCCTCTCCTCAACTTCGTTCAATGTCACCCTATATGACATCCAATCTAGACCGTGACTCTAATATTATTTATTGGGATCAAAAGAATTTACATATCTCTATAATGATATGATATTATCTACTTTAAACCTAAATACTCATAATTTTATTTTTAACTTCTACCTAAAATATCTCATACTGATGAAGATATCTTCATACTTTTGAATACATAATTTTTTCTATATCATTCCAATATAAAACTTTTATTATATTCTCAACATAATACTTTACCCATTGTAACTTTTACCATGAATACTCTTTTCAAAACTGAAACCAATGAATGAACGAGAGAGAGAGAGAGGGAGGAGAGAGAGGGAGAGTATGGCATTTGATTCAATCTTCGATAATCAGAGTGGAATTAAAATTGAGTTTTAGCAATTGACAGAATCAGTTTTATAGATGAAATGATAGAGAGTAATTAAAATTAAGTTTGGCAATTGAGAAAATCAGTTTTATAGATGAAATGATAGAGAGAGTAATCTTACACTTCAAAATATTTTCTAAAACACTTATCCAAACATTTTCAAAATTTAATTTCAAAATTCCTAAAAATGAATTTTTACCATGAAATTTGCCACGAATATAAAATTTGTGGTAAATTGTTGCTATGAATTCTAAATTCATGGCAAAATTTACGATAAAATTTTGAATTCGTGATAAATTTTGCCATGAAAATTTAAATTTGTGGTAAATTGGCCATGAACTTTACGATGAAAATATTTCGTTGGAGAAGCACACTTATATACAATTCTTCCTCTCTTCATTTTACTCACACTTAGATAATTTATTGGATTTCTCTCAAACATTCAAAGATCTGCCAAGGGAGATGGGCATGGAACTTATACTCTTTAAGAAAAAAAAAATTGGGAGTTTTTTAGGTATTTTTCTATGCATTTATAAATGGCTTTCCTTCTATTCTTCTTTCATTCCTTTCGGATCAAAACATCTCTTTAAGCATGCAACTCAAGATATATGTGCCTTTAGAAAAATGCATGACATATCTATCATCATGTATCAATTGATCATTCTTTACCCTCTTATACGTTGTATGTGGATAAAATAATTGTAATGATATTGGGGTTTAGGTTGAAACCTATTGAATGCACATGAGTATTGTATGGGGTGGTTTGTATATGTGAGTGGTTTATTTAATTCTCTTGATTATAACTTTGTGTCCGGGCATGGTATGTGCATAACTTTGTGACCAGGCATTGAAAAAGATTGTTGTACAACAGGCAAATTTTGTTTAGAGTTGTGTAGTTCAGGCGGAAGAAGATGTTACTTATATTGATTCAATGTGTAATAAGGGGTATTGTAACACATACCAGAAATGAATGCGTTTCACCGACAATAGATGTTAATCCTGCAGCATCTTCAGTTAACCTCTTCTCCATTTCAGATTCCTCCTTATCTATCTTCTCCCGGTGATGCTTGTGATCGTGATAATGGTGATGATTTCTTCGTTGATGATGATGATAGTGGTGGCGATAGTTGTTCTTGATGTTGATGTAATCGTCCTCGGATCAAGGTTGACTAGTTTAACTAAGTTTAGGTTAGCTCGAGCTTGAGTTTCGATGTTTTACAATATATATGAGAGAAGTTAAGGGAATACCAGATACTTGACTTGAAAAGTTTTAATTGGAGGTTAGGTAATGAAAAGTTCTAACTGGAGGTTTCCGAGAAGCAAAGCAAAGCAAGAAAAGAGCAAGCAAAGCAAGAAAAGAGCAAGCAAAACAAGATTCCTTATTGTAAAGTTATTTTCGATTTCTTTTGTAATATTATTTGTGTCTATTATTGTATTGTTTGTACTCAAGCTTGTAAGAGACTTCTCCGCCTCTGGAAGGTTTTGGTGGAGGAAGTTCTTAGTGGAGCTGTGAGTGAGGAGTGTATTGGTGCAGTTTGCACTAATAATCAAACTTTTAATGTATGACAAAGGTTAAAGTTAGACTTATGATTTAACCTCTTGAGCTAAGTGTGTAGGCTAACAAACTTAATGGATCTAAAGGACCAGACACCAGGTTAAAGTCCAGTCAGGTTTGGGAGGATCACACGACTGGCAGGAAATACAATTAGGTCATAGAGGACCAAACAGTTGGCAGAAAGTCTAGTCAGGTCAGGGAAAATCAAATAACTGACTAAAGTCCAGATGGTGCATCCGGTAGAAAGACCTGGTGGGTCAAAAGATTAGAGTAAAGTAAGTCTACAAATGATAAGTGTAGGTAAGCACTGGAGGAGAGAAATCCAGTATGGACGAGCCCCAATGGGGCTATAAGAGTTGGTTCAACTTAGATTCATTTTGGAAATATAGGTTAAGACTAAGACTAGATCCTAACATAATCCAATTCATAAATATATATAAACTATTTGTGCATATATTTTTCTAACTCTGTGTTATAGATACATACGTAGATCTTCGAATTCTACACATGTGGTCACTAACAAAGCCTAATTTCAAGTTTGAAGTAAAAAATATAGCCTTCGGAAGATTGCTGTGTCGAACTAGTGATTGGAGGTGCCTCAAGTGGATAGAGTGAATTGAACCAGACTGGATCAGATCGGACCAGACAGAATCGAACCAAACTGAACCAAATCAAACTGAACCGAAGTGACAGATAAGATCTTAATTATTTAATTAGTTTTCTCAACAAAATTATTTGTAAGATCCGAAGTCGAAAAGTTTATCCCAAATTTAATGAATATGATAAGAATATGTTCATCTATAAAAGGAAGCTAGATGTCCAAGAAAAGAAGATAACATTCTTTTTTGAAGAAGCAACCACACTATTCTTTCTGTGCTCATCTCGTGCTAGTTCTACCCTTCTCAAGCAGGGAAGGAATCTCTGACAATAAGGCATCTCAAGATTAACTTTGCTTTGTCGGTATAATTTAAATACTATTTTTAATAATTATTGCATCAAAAAGTGTAGGTTATTACACTTTCTCTATTTGTACTAGATTTGCGATTGTCAGTGGATTACCCTTTGAAAAGGTCCAAAGGGCCTAGGTCTTGGAGTAGGTATCGTAGAAAGCTTCGAACTAAGTAAAAATAATAGTATTTTGTTGTATGCTTCGATTCATTTCTTACTTGTCCTTTTTCCCGCTATGCACTCAGTTTTAAGAAAAGAAAAGAATACTTTTAAAATACATGTTATTCCTTCCCCCTCTCACGTGTAATCGATCCTACAGAGTGGACCCTTGATTAGTCATCTTAATGAGGTGAATATCAAGTAAAATAAAAGTAAGTGCATGTGGCATCCAAGTTTGAATTGAAGATCCATTACACATTCAACGATGAGTACAAAGCAACTATGAGAAGTGAGAAGTGATCGAAGCTATTCACCCACATGTAGCTCATACGAGCCCTAACAAGTGGTATTGTAGTAAGGTTGCTCTTCACCAGACTAATCACTAAAAGGAGCAAAGAGCTAGAGGAAGAAGTTGAAGTTTTGAGACATCGATATCAGCAAGTTAAAGGACTAATTATTGAAGGAGCATTACTTCAAAATGGATTCCTGAGATGGATTTAGATATGTCATACAAACACCTTCACCTTTCGGATTGGGAGAATTTGACCAATATAAGGTTAGGATTGAGAGTTTCTTTATGATGAACATAAAGCAATGATTTGCTCTAATGGAGAGATTTGAAAATCCAATGGATAGAAAAGGAAAATTATTCAAGAAGAAGTTGACCGAGGAGCAACTCTAAAAATCCAAAATAAATGATAAGGTAACTAAAATTTTAATTAATTTGGTTCCTAAGGATATCTTGTGTAAATTAGGGTATTATAAGAGTGTAAATGAATTATGGAGTAAATTGGTCAAGCTGTATAAACATCCCTCCTCAATTCCAAGCAAAGACAAATTCAAAGATGGAGACTCTTTGGATCAAGAATATGATGATTCAAAGTTTGAGAGGTGCTCAACATCTAAGGATGATATTGGAGAGGCATCCACCTTAGGGATGAGCGGGAGAGCTCATTGATATCGGAACGAGAAGAAGTCTCAACTTTCGGAGCCAATGAAGACAAGAAGTGTTCCACCTCTACAAGTCAAGATAGCACATATCATAAAGGTATAACTATTTTAATTTATAAAAATAAAGATCATATAATGAGCTTTGAGTATAGGGAGAAAGGACATATTATAACAGCAAGTGTCTCAAATTGATGAAAAAAAGGCTCAAATGACAACAAAGGCTAAGGAGAAATCAAAGAGTTAGGAACCTTGATATGAAAAGGTAAGAAGCACATATTAGGTATCATTTAATAATAAATTCCTTTGAGCTATGATAAAAACCATGTTGGAAATAGACTTTATCATCTTAGTGCTTGCTATCATGAAAATAGGAAGCATGATAGTTCTAAGAATAATTATAAATCATATCATACTGGAACAACCTTACCTAAGAATAGAAAAGTAGAAAATGATTTAGGTAAGAACCCTAAGCAAGTTAGAAATATGCCTAAAAATAATAATGTCCAAAGCAATAATGAAAAAAATCAAAGTTTGAGGATTTAAGGATTGAAAATCAAGTTTTAACATCAAGACTTGAAAATTGGAGAAGACCCTAGAGAAAATGACAAATAATGTCAAAGGGCCCAAAAAGTAAAATCTAGGTTTAGGACAAGAGTTATCTATGGACAAAAGGGATTTGAGAGACAAATTCAAGTCCAAGAACATTGTGCCTCATATCGTAAAGTTCCGTATAATTATGGAATTAATCCAACGTCTAGGAGTCAAGCCAACATTACAAGAGAAGCTATCTTTGGTGTTGACCTTGAGGAAACTAGCATGACTAAGACTTCTAAGAAGTCTAGGAAAGTCATTAGGAAGATATCTAGGGAAGTTATCCCTAGTGAGTACCTAATACATCCAAGAAATACTAATAGATTTTGGGTTCCTAAGAATGTGATCTCTTCACACTAAATAGGTATAGGATATGTCAATTCTAATTGAAAGGGTAGTTAACCAAACTGTGGTTAAGTTGACACTCTAGGATATTTTCAAGATATTGTGACATCTTGAAAATGAAAAGGTGATTTTTACTCTTGAAGAATTTAAAGTGTACTAATAAAAATTGAGGTATTGAGATTAATCAAATTGCCACAAATATGATGGAATTTACAAATGTGTCAAATTGAGTTTTGACACATTTTAGGGAGATGGGACAACTTATGCTTCTTTTGACATAATGACTAAAGTATAATACATAGATGGAAAATCTAGGTATTTTCTTTGTGTCATAATTGCTAGGTTTTGTGTGTCTTATCATATGTCGTGATATCATATTATTAATTCATCTTGGTATGATATTATAATGTTAGTTCTAGACACACGCCATGTCGTACATGTATTATTTGAATATGATAAGTTTTCTTTTGAAAGGTTGTGCAATTTGATATATGACATAATCATTATCATGTATTATTTTAATTCCTTATAATTAAGGACAATAACATCAATTGACATTCTAGGTAGGATGATCAAAGTTAAAAATGTTGCTGTAATCTACTCCAGGGTTTTGATGTTTGTTTGACAATATGTTTAATAGAGTCTAGTCAGGTTAAGGTTGACATGATGACTAACAAGGGTGGAGTAAGAAGTATATCGAGTGACTAATCCTAACTGCGGTTAGGTAAGGAAAGTTCTAATTACAGCTAGGCAAGGGAAATATCGGTAAATTATGAAAATCAAGTAGGATTTAGTAGGTTTAGAGGGCTTGATATCGAATCTCTAGTGGGTCAATCTGATGTTGAGTCCTGGTGAGTGAATCCAGGTGATGAAAACCCTAAAGGGAGGTAACCATAGGTCATAGTGAATGAAGTCAGGTGGTGAAAATCCTCGGGGGAGGTAACCGTAGGTCCTAGTGAGTGAAGCCAAGTGGTAAAAACACTAGGGGAGGTAACCATAGGTTTTAGTGAATGAAGTCAGGTGGAGAAAATCCTAGGGGTAGGTAACCTTAAGTAACGAGAAGTCTTGAAGGAGTAAACTCTAAGCAAGGTTGATCGAAAAGTTTCCGGTCGATCACACACGGTGGACCGGACCAGCGGATCTTGGTAAACCTAAGTTTAGTTACACCATAGTGTTTTGCATTATTATTATTGTTGGCTAATTTAGTATTACAGGAAAAATCTTAATGGACCAGACGATCGAACACTGAGTAGAGAAAGTCCAAACAGGTCTAAAGGACCAAATGTTTGGCAGGTAGGTTGAGATAAGCAACTAGAGTGGAGTGACAAGGAGGTCGTATCCTGAGAAGGAACAAACCCTAGGTCACTGATCCAACTAAAGAAACTGAGAGGTTTCCAAGTTAAGATCAAAACAGGTCTTACTGTCTTTTCTTACTCATGCTGTATTATACTATTTTACTAACTTTATATTGCAAGGATACTTTTTATACTGTGAACTAACTCTATTTTATAGAATTTTATTGGATCAATAGACTTAACAGGAGGTTCAGTCGGCCGAACCAAGATGATGTGGTAGAGTTCAGATCAAGCATACTAAACTTAGAAATCAGGTTGATTGGTCGACTGAACCCAGGGATTAGTCGACCGAACATTTAATGTAGTTAATGATCGAATCTGGCTAAGAAGAAATTAGCTGGATTGGTCAACCGATCAAGGTGATCATTCGACTGAACAATTAATTTAATTAATGAGACAAAGATCAGATCTCAACGAAAAAGGAAGGACACATGATCAGTCGACCAATAAGGAGATTGGTCGACCAAAATGATCAATCGATTGGAGGCTTTTTCGATCGACTGAATGCGTCTTATAAAAGCACACCTCGAGCTCCGAGCCAGATAGAATGTTGTGCTACATTCTGATCCTCCTTCTCCTTGTTTGTGCTACTATTACGCTTTGACTACGTGTGCCAGCTGCAACAGATCTTCTCCAACAATATGTGCTCTAATTCTTTAATCATTGTCAGTATATTTTGTGCTTGCATTATTTCTGTAAGGTAGTAGCTTATTACTATGCTATACATCATTTGTATGAGTTATTCATCTCTAAAGTTTTTGGAGAGAAGGCTATTAGTAAATTACCTAACGGTGCGATCAAGAATCGTGGTCTTGGAGTAGGAATCAACACAGGCTATGAACCAAGTAATCAACTGTGTCTTTTATGCATTGTTATTGCTATTGATGCGGTGATAAGGAAGGACCCACTCTACGGAGGACCGTTGCCATGGTGGAAGTCAAAGTCAATGCGATTAACGCTTGGTCGATCGAGCAGGGGTGGGGGGTCGCTTGATCGAAAGAGAGGGGGCCCGATCTGACATCACCTCTGGCTCGAACAACGCGTCAAGCACCCGACACTCAATAAAGGAAAAAGTACCAAGGATATGCCGAAACCGAGCCTAGTGGCTACCCCGCTCGCCTTACATCAGTACTCGGAACAGAACAGTGGAGCAGAAGTATAGCCGAGCAAACTACACATAGAAACAACAATGTTACGGTCGAGCGGCTATCCCGCTCGGTCAGGCAGTAGGCTCATCAGCCAAATGGACAGTGGAAGTATCTGTTGAGCAGATGTCCCACTTGGCCAAGTAGCAAACTCATCATCCGAGCAGACAATGGAGACCCGAGCCGAGCGGCTATCCCGCTCGGCCCAGCAACAGAAAACAACACCATCTTTCGACATCCTTTTAGGAGCTAGTACCACTGACAGGTGGCATGATCAGACAAAAGATCGTACGGCGGAAGCTTCCACTGTCACTTCAGAGATATTCTCAGCCCATTAAGGTACTATGTCAGGGACACTTTAATGACACGTCTTTTCAGGAAAAATATGGGGGCACGTGCTCACCTTGGGAAGCATGCACGTGCGCTACAGGAGCTCTATATAAAGGGGGTCCAAGCTTCAGCGGAGGTATACGCAATAGTTGTTGCTACTGATCCTTGTCTTTGCTCCACTTTTATCTTCATCACCGGTGACTGACTTGAGCGTCGAAGAACTAACGTCAGGGACCCCTTCCCTGGCTCGACACTGACGTAGTTGTGGTTGCAGGTCCGAGCGGAGTCTACACATGGTTAATAGGAGCGCCACATCCCCAGCTTCCGTCACCTTGACTTTTGGACAGGATCATATTTGACATCATCTGTGGGAACGTAGCTTGCATCCGAACTAAGGAGATGGAATACACTGGACGACTCCACACTGTGACACTAACTAAGGAGGAGCTCGACATGCTCGTGCAAGCTCGAGCGGTGAAGATAGTCGAGCAACAACAATAATAGGTGCTGGTCGACCAGCAAGAGCAGCAGCCAGCGACGTCAACAGTAGGACGAGTGGCACACCAGCCCCGACCGGAACAAGCTTCCATATGGGGCCAGAACAGAGGGCCGACCAGCACGCCCGTGGAAGTGTTGTACGCGCCGATCCCCTTTCATCGTGCTTTGTTCCAAATGCCTTCCGAGCTGGCTCGGGCGAACCAAGAAAAAGGATCATCATCGGAAGAGGTGCCCGTTCGGGATGCGCGAAAGGGCAAGGTGTCCAAAGGTCACACTTCTCCTGAACGGATCAATCGACAGCTCTCCGAGGAGATCTTGCAAGACCCTCTGCAGAGACACTATACTCCATTGGCAATCGGAGCGTATATCGGGTCGACCGATCCAGACGATCATTTGGATAAGTTTGACAATGCAATTACACTTCACTAGTATACAAATGGGATGAAGTGTCGAGTCTTCCTCACCACCTTCTCCGGATCAGCACAGAAGTAGTTCTGAAGACTACCGGACGACTACATACTCAGCTTCAAAGACTTCTAATCTACCTTCTTACATCAGTTCGCCAGCAACAGACGATATCAAAAGACGAGCGTCAGCCTCTTCTCTATGAAGCAAGGGTCGAAGGAATCACTTCGAGCCTACATCCAGCGCTTCAATGAGGTGGTCATGGATATCCCATCGGTCTCATCTGAGACGTGTTAGAGTGTATACTAAAAGTCTAGCTTTTGGTATGGACATTTAGTTTGAAATAAAGAATCATATTTGGTCAAATGTCTACATTTATATGCTAAGTGTAGTTATTCAATTAATTTATATTGTAGATAACATGGTGTGTGG
>JBBMJZ010413110.1:757875-768930 GCA_037833815.1 Zingiber zerumbet
TCGGGAGACCAAAATCAATTCCTCCTCTCGGTCCCTATCGTAGCCTCTTATTTATAAAGTATTATACCCACCTATACCCACCTTCTTACCCTCCCTTAGGTGGCCGACTAAGCTAAACTTGGAGCCCAAGCTAGGGCCAACCAAGCCAAGGGTGGAGCCAAGTCTAGGTGGTTGTCCAAAAGTTTTATTCGTCACAAAATTTACTATAAATTTTTATTCATCATAAATTTTACGTTGAAATTAATTTCATGTCAGATTTTGAGATGGAATTGATTTTTATCTTAAAATTGTGATGAATTTCTTTTCATTAAAAATTAGTCACTAATTTTGAGATAGAGAACAAATAAAAACGTTGTTATTGATTTAAATTTCTATTGTGCATTCAAACAACGAGAATAAAATCAAGATGAAAACAAATTGGAGCTATTCACCACTCTAATTCACACGGAGCTATTCACATCTCTGTTACTAAGGGCTTGGGTCATTTTCATTTCGTTGCATAACACTAAACGCATATATATTTTATTTTGTTTGACGATACATTGGAGAATCAAATTGGACATACCCGAGGATATTCCATTTTTAATCATAAATGTGATTATTATTCTTTGTTTAGATGATAATTTTAATGCTATTTAATTTTATTTCCCCCTGGAGAGCGATACCAAAACTATATTATTCTTTTCATTCGCACACTATTAGTTTTTTGGCATAGATTTTAATAAAAGAATAGCAAGTATCTTCCACTTAATTAAACCCGCAGGTGATGGGACATTGGAGTTATCGTGGCATATTAATATAACATTTTCATGCTCTTGTTGGATCAACCCAACTGCTTGATTTTGAAACATCTAAAATAATAAAACATTATTTTATTATTTTAAAAAATAATAAAATATGTTTTGTATCTTTTGATTATATATGTAATTTCTTAAAATAGTTCCGAGCTTTATTAATAAAATGCAGCGCAATTTTCTTGTAATAAATTTTGGCTCCACGTCAGCCTCGCCATGCAAACTTTCATCTGACTATATGCGCCACGAAAGCGTCCAGATCTGCCGAGGAGCTACCACCCTCCGCCGTGGCCCGCCGCACCTCCGCCCCCAACTTCCTTGCCCGCCGCCGCACTTGCTCCCCTTCTTCGCCCATCAGCCGCTCCACGGCCCGCCTGACTGCCTCTGCCGACACGACCTCCGTCCGTCTCTCCCACTCGCGTGCCGGGAACCCAACCCGCAGCACGTGAGTCACCAGCACCGCATTCCGCGGTTGGTCGGAGTGCATCGGCCACGCCAGGATCGGCACGCCGGCGCCGAAGCTTTCGATGCAGGAGTTCCACCCGCAGTGGCTCACGAACCCTCCAGTTGCCGGATGTGATAGGATCTCGACCTGAGGCACCCACCCCCGCACCACCCTCCCCCGCCCCTCCACCCGCGCGTAGAACTCTGGCGGAAGCCACTCCCTCTGCTCGTCCTCCCCAAAAATATCGCACCGGTCGGCATTCCGCAGCACCCAGAGGAACCTCCGCCCGCTGGCATCCAACCCTGCCGCCATCTCCGCCACCTGCTCGTACGAGAAGGTTGACGTGGTGCCGAACGACACGTAGAGGACGGAACCCGGCGGTTGCTGATCCAGCCACTCCACGCACTCGTGACGAACCCCCATGTTTTGTCTCGCCGCGAAGTGGTGCAGAGGCCCGATGGAGAAGGTCTTCTTGCCTTCCCACCCAGGCTCGCGCGCCATCAGGTCGATGAACGGGTCGTCGATCACCCGGCACGTGTTCAAGAGCAGACCTTCGTCGGCGGCCATCATGTTCCATTGGCTGTGAACGAAGTACTTGAATTCCTCTGTTATGCAGCCTTCGTTAGACACTCGGGGAAGCTTCAAATGTTCGATCACCGGCTCCGGCGGCCGACCGCGGCCCTCCCAGCGGTACAAGAAGCTGGAGATAGCGGAGACAGTGTGGAAGCAGATGCTCTCGACGTTGGGGAGGGGGGCAGTCGTGCCGGCCGCGAACGTCATGGACGAGTCATGGATGAGAACGACGCGGCGGGAGGCGGCGGCGAGAGACCGGAGGAAGTCAGCGAGAGGGTTGAAAATGTGGAGAACGGCGTCGAAGGCGGGCTGAAGATGGCTCGGGAAATTGACGGCCGCGTCGGGCGTCGGGGCAGGGGAGGAGAAGTGAGGCAGCGGGAGGTCATGGAAGTAGATTCCGCCGCTGTTCTCGGAGCGGTCGCGGACCTGGCGATTATGAGTGGCGGAGCCGACGTAGTGGACTGCGAGCCCTCGGGCGGCGAGGACGCGGGAGAGGTGGAGGAACTGGTTGAGGTGTCCCTGAGCCGGGAGCGGCACCATAACCACGGCCACATCGTCGGCCCCCATGAAAAGAGTACGCAGAACATGATCAAGTGATATATTATATGTTTATATAGACGAAGAAGTGCAATTAAGTTTAGATAAGATCGAGCATGTGGCACATTAACGGTAAATCTCTCCGTGTCTTCAGCCTCGAACAAATTAGAGAACAATTTGTCTGCCCTATCCCTCGCCATTAACGGTCCTCTCATTAATGATCTAGTTTGAGTCGTTGGGAAGACAATATAATTAAATTAAACTGAATTAATTAAGAATTAATAAAATTGAAAAGCGAAATTATTCAAAGGCCCATAAGGTGCGGCTTCCCCATTATTGCAGTGTCTCGAGACACTGCATCGATGTCTCTCCCACGGTTGATTGGATGCTGTCGGTACAGTGCCCCTTGCAGCGGATTAGCTTTCCATCAATTCGAAGAGGACGATTGATGGATTTTATGGATTAGAACAGGCCGTCAATCGCAATGTCCGTCTTGCCGCAGTAGAGTGTTCCAGTGGATTAAGTAGTTCTCCATCAATTCCGACAGCAACTCTGGGTACAGATATATTTTATGGATGGGAACGGGTACCAATTGCTCGTAATTGGTTCCGGCGCCGCAGCCTGGGGCCTGACAGGCGACCAGAGGAGTCCACACTTTAAAATCCAGAGATTTGGCACTGCAGATTTATTAATAGTGTCCCAGTGGATTAATTAGTTCTCCATCAATTCCGACAACAACTCTGGGGTACAGAGAGATTTTACGGATGCTTCCGGCGCCTCGCCCGCACTTTAAAATCCAGAGATTTGGTACTGCAGATTTATTACTTTGATCTATATATATATATATATATATATATATATATATATATATTACACACTCTAAATATTATACCCTATTAAATTCCAAATCCTAAATTTTAAACTCAAAGTTAAAAAAAAAATCAAAACAAAAAAATTACACATCCTAAATACTACATATATCCCATGACTATTTAAAATTTTTTCATTTTAATGTTCTTCAACTTGAACACTGTAACTTAATCATTGAACCATAAAGTCCAAATCTAATTGATTTAACGCTAGGGGTATAAACGATCTTAGTAGTTCGTAAACTATTCAGGTCTCAACTAGAAAAAAGTTCGTTTGATTGAATTAACGAGCCGAGGTCGAGCCTGATTTCGCGCTCGAAGAGATTATTGAACCGAACTCAAGCTTAACAATATTTGGCTCGTGAGCTCGCGAACATGTTCCTTTAATAATATATTATTATATTTATTGTTTATGTGATATATATATATAATTATTATAGCTAATTATCTTAAACGAGCTCGAACTAAGCTCGTTTAATTTTTAAACGAGCTTTTTTCGAGCCGAACTCGAGCTGAAGTTGAGCTATTTAATTTTATTGTGAGCCGAACTCGAGTTTAAGAACTAAAGCTCGAATCAAACTCGAGTCAAGCTCGAGCTTAGAACTATGCCCGAGCTCCAGTCTCTTACTGTTCGGCTTAGTTCGGCTCATTTACAACCTTACTTAACGTTAAACTAAAAAAAAAGAACTCTGATAACTGTTGGAAGCATAATGTGAATGAAAAATTAAATTTAGATCATTAGATCAAGATTGACAAATCTGGATCGTCGATTTGAGAAGGCATAAGTGTCCTTTGGACGACTCAATCTCAACCATTGATTGATATCCAAATGAAGAGACATTATATCTTTTGGGAAGGGATGCAATCTAAACCATCCAATTCAAATTGGATGATTGAGATCTAATTGAACTAAGAGGTTCGTATACTCTTTCATTTAGTATAAATAAGACCTCTCTCATTCTCATTTCACTCACTTAATTCATTTCAATTCAAAGCCATCATTATATTCCATACTTGCATTTGGAGAGTTCAAAAAGCTTTTTCGATTCGGAGGTTTTACGATTTGCAGTGCTGCTATTGCAAGATAAAATCGTTATATCTTAGGAGATGATTGTCGTGTTCAGTGAGCACCGTGTGTGGGATAAATTCATCATAAAAAGATAGAGTCCAACTCTAGTCTCGACTTCGCCAAAGTGGTGTTATACTGTCATTCTACCCGCACTCAGATTACACCACCAGCAAATCCCAAAAATTTTAAGATGAATATTTTCATGCAATCGTGATAGATTCATCATCAACATCTCCTGTTCCAATAGTGCATGGTGAAAACCGAAGAAGTTTACAGTATCGATTTCAAGATGTGGCAAGAAAACATATTATTTTACCTAACCACATTGAACCTTGCAAGGTTCTTACGTGAAGAAAGTGATACTGATAAAGAAAAGAGGGTGACATATAATTCTTGGGAGCATATATAATAACTTCTTATGTCAAATTATGTCTTTAATGGTTTGGACAACACGTTATACAACGTGTATAGTCCAATGTCAACTGCAAAGGAGTGATGGGAATCTCTCTAAAGGAAGTATAAAATAAAAGATGTTGAACTGAAGAAATTCATCGTCGATAAATTCTTAGACTTCATGATGATTGATTCCAAAACTGTGACGACTCAATCCAAGAGTTGCAGTTAATTCTACATAATCTGCATACTGAAGGCATGACAATGAATGAGTCCTTTCAAGTTATCGTGATAATAAAAAAACTTCCACCTTCATGCATGGAGGGAATTCAAAAATTATCTAAAACATAAGCTAAAAGAGATGAGACTTGAGGATCTGATTGTAAGACTACAAATTGAAGAAGAGAATCACAAGCAATTAGAATCAACAAAATTACCTATATTTGCAAAGAAAAATCTGATGGAACCAAATACTGGCAAAAAGAGAAAATATCCCGGCAAAGGATAGAGCCAAGGGAGGGCCAAGAAGTTCCAAGGAACATGACTCACAACTGTGGCAAACTGAATCACAAGGTCAAAGATTGCTAACATCTAAAGAAAATCACTCAAGTGCACATGACTAAAAATAAATCAGTGCTAATAAATATGTTAGAATTAGACTTGACTATAGTTGTATTTGAAGCCAACTTGGTGGACAATCCAAGGTAGTGGTGGGTCGATACTGGTGTCATACGACACATTTACTCTAACAAGGCCCAATTTTCAACTTATTCCCCTATTAATCGGAGAAAACTAATCATGGGCAATTATGTAACTTCCAACATTTTTAATCTTGGTAAGGTGGTACTGAAGATGACATCAAGCAAAGAAGTGACACAAATCGATGTGCTTCATGTTTCAGACATTCGAAAGAATCTAGTGTTAGAGTCAGCTCTTGTCAAAGCTAGTTTCAGGTTAGTGTTTAAGTCAAATAATTATGTATTAATAAAAAATGGTTAATTCATAGGCAGAGGTTTTGGAGAGTAGTCTATTTAAAATGAATGTAATAGTTATATACCATGAATTCAATGGCAATAAAATTATAAATTCTACTTATTCAGTCGAGTATTCTAATTTATGGCATGTTAGACTTGAACATGTAAATTATAATACTTTACAATGACTTGTGAATTTAAATTTATTGCCAACATTTAATATTGATCCAACACATAAATGTGAAATATGTGTTAAAGCTAAAATGACAAAGTTATCTTTTTATTTAGTGGAAAAAAGCATGACCCCTCTAGAATTAATTCACAGTGACATATGTGATTTAAAATTCGTACAAATTAAAAGAGGTAAAAAATATTTTGTTATTTCCATTGATGACTACACTAATTACTGTTATGTGTATCTATTGAAAGATAAAGATAAAGACGTAGAATAATTCAAAAATTATAAGAATGAAGTTGAGAATTAACTTAGTCAATGAATTAAAATAATCAAAGTAATTGAGAAGGAGAATATGATGATCCATTTGATGAATTTTGTATAGAATCTTGCATTATTCATCAAACGATAACTCCTTATTCTTCTCAATCAAATGGGATTGTCAAGCATAAAAACTGAACTCTTAAAAAAGATAGATCTACTATATTAGTTGCCCCCTAATGCCGGTCCCACCGATAAAAAAAACTAAACTCTTAAAGAAATGATGAATGCTATGTTGATAAGTTCGGGCTTGCACTAGAATTTTGGGGGAGCTATTTATTGGAAAATTGTATTCTAAATGAAATCCCTAACAAAAGGAAAGATAAAGCTCCTTATGAGTTATGGAAGGGTTATAAGCCTTCTTATAAATATCTAAAAGTGTGAAGGTATTTGACTAAGGTGGAAATACCTAAGACAAAGCAAACCAAAATAGGACCAAAGACAGGAAAGATATCTTTCCTTGCAAAGATAATATTTTTATTGGATATGTCAATAATAGTAGTGCATATCGATTTTTAGTACACAAATGTGCATATTAGAATAACAATTGAATCAAGGAATGTTATATTTTTTTAAGATATCTTTCCTTGCAAAGATAGGAAAGAAGAAAGTTCAAATAACAGAACTTATGAAATTGCGAATATGGATAATCTTGAAAATAATGAAGAACCAAGATGCAATAAGAGGGCCAAAATAGTAAATTTCTTTGGCCATAATTTTTTTAATTATATGTTGGAAAATGAACCAAGGACAATAAGCGAAGCCTTATCAAGTCCCGAGACTCCTTTTTAGAAAGAAGCCATCAATAGTGAAATAAATTTCATCATGTAAAACTATACTTGGGAATTGGTAGATATTCCACATGAAATCAAGCCTTTAGAATGTAAATGGATCATAAAGAAATATAAGACTGATGGAACTATTGAAAAGTATAAGGTAAGACTAGTAGCAAAGGGATTTAAACAACAATAAGGTTTTGACTTCTTTAATACCTATTCACTAGTAATGAGAATCGCATCCATTCAAGTACTCATTACTATTACTGTAATACATAATCTTGAGATACATCAAATGGATGCGAAAATATTTTTTCTAAATGGTGAATTAGAAGAAAAAATATATATGCACTACAAGAAAATCTGCAATCAACAATAGTTAAAGACAACGGTTTTAACAAAAAACCATTGTCTTTTTGAGCTTTTTTTTTAACAAAGACAATGGTTTTCGAAAAACCGTTGTCTTTTAATTAATGTTGTTTGGAGGGGCTACGATAACGGATTTTTAAAACTGTTGTTACAAGGGCTACGACAATGGTTTTTCTGGCCGTTGTCTTTTTCCGCTTTTTTTTAATTTCAAGACAACATATATTTTGGTTAAAATATTAATTTCCTCAAATCTAAATATTTCACAAAGTCCTGAGCATGAAAAAACCTCCCTTCATTAAAGACTCGCCTCCTTCATCAAATACTCGCCTACATGCCCCCGATGCTTCTCCGGCAACTCGACAGTGAGGCGTTCAACTCCCGCAACTCGACAGTGAGATGTTTGACCTTTTACTGCAACTCGTCTCACATTCAACTCCCGTTGTGACATGGCCCACCTCCTTCATCAAATACTCACCTCCATCGCCCCTGACGCTTCTCCGGCAACTCGACTTTGAGGCGTTTGACTCCCGCAACTCAACAATGAGGTGTTTGACCCTTTACTACAACTCCCCTCACGTTCGACTCCCACTATGACATGTTTTGATTTATTTATTATGGTGGCAATTTGAAAGGTTATGGTTACACAAATATCCTTTTTTTTTGGGTTTGGTTTCTACAAATCTAAATCTTGAGTGACCTTCGCATTTTATTTCTTTGTCAATGGCATCATTGTTGAGAATGTAGCACTAGAGGTTTTTTGTCTACAACCTAGGTCACGTTATTTCACCTTATTTTTCATGTGGAGAAGAGATTTAGAGGAAAAAGAGACATCTTTGGCTTTTGGGTGGGTTCTAGTTAGATTTAGTGTTGTAAAATCTAAATCTTGCAATATCTCTTTGCAGTTGTACCTTGACCAGGAGTGAAAGATGAGGAAGCATGGATGGCAGCTTCCTTAATTAGCATCCTCTCTAGGTTTCTATATAATTTCTTTTGTTTTTTCTCTTATTATTTATTTCCTTATCATTTAATTGTGATTCCTCTCCCTTCATTTTTTTGCTGGACTATGTGCAGGTGGTAATGATAGCTATTTTTCTTGCTCTCGAGTTTGCTTTCTATGTGTTCTTTTTTTCTTTCATTGGGAAGAAGTTAGTTGTTTCAATATGTGGTAATGGGGCTTTACACTCCTCTACTACGTTATTCTTCTCATGACCTGTTCATTTCTTTGTCTTCTCACCTTGTGATAGATCTCTCAGATCTCACATCTCTATCGATTTTTTTTAGACTTGTAGTTTCAATCAATTGTATTATTAAAATTAGTTACGAGCAATGTTTATCCTCATTTTCTAATTATAACAAAAACTTTTCTAGTTTATTTATAAACATGAAGTCACAAGCTAGATTTTTAATCATTAACTGTTACAAGATTCCTTCATATTCTAAAATGATTAATTTGACAGTAGCAACTACAATATTAATAGAAGGATGAGATTTGTTGCCACGTTTCACTTTCAAGCTATCAAATTAAGATATGACATTGGCAAGTTCATCTATCTTTGGAATTGGAACTAAAATTATCTTTAGATTAATTTTAGGTATGTTGATCGGATTCGTCACAAAACATCATTAGGAGAAGTTTCTAATGAAGTGGGTTTTCATGTTGTCGAGAGTATCTCAACAGTTGAGAGTGAGTCCTAATTCTTTTACTAATCTCTTATCTTCCACTTTACTAACTACTTTTAAGTGCAAGTGACCAATTTTTCTATATGTACTTTTTATTTTGCTAATCTTTATTTATATTACATTTTGTATAAGAGATTTGTTTGTAGATTTTCCCTTTTATATTTAGATGAATAGCTTCTTCACTTTTTCAAGAATTCCTTTTGTAATTCTATTTTTTTGTTCTGCGGGTTCCCCTTCAGTTGTGCTTTGTAACTTTGAATCATTTTAGTAGTCTTGACTGCAATTAAGATTCTAATGGTGTTAATTATATTCCGTCTAGTAGATGGCAAGGATGCATAAGAATAAAGCAACAGCTCACCATCTTGGTTTACTGAAGGTTATTTCCCTTATCTTCCAATCTTCTTGACTTGATTATTCCCCTTAGTTCGTCTTTCACTTCATTAATGTTATTAATTTTGCCTGGCATATGGATGCTCTTGACAATTTTCATATTTGTATGTGCTGGCCATTTTAAAAGTTGGGTTCATTTTGAAGCCTGAGATTGCATATTTTTTGGTTGAACAATATAGTGAGTGGAAGTAACACCCAATGCACTTGTCTTTTTGTTGATACTATCTCAATTCATTAAATCTTAATTAAACGAACCTAACAATTACACAGCATAATACCCAGGCTATAAGGGGGAGTAGCACCTACGGATATAAATATTTTACTTGTAAAACATGATACTTTTGCCATCAATGAATCTCACTTTCTTTTACCATCGGTCTCTTAGTTTTTGAAAAAAAAAACATTATTGTTCACAAAAAAATACAGAACCTTAAATTAAGGAGTGAGAGAGGTTAGTATCATAAAGATATGAGCTCAAAATAGATGTACTCATGATGGTTCTCTCTCAGTATAGGCGAATAAAATGTTAATTTACATCATTGCTTTTTGCAAGTCAAAAACAATTGTAATGCTATAGTCATGTGTAAAGTAGTTAAAAAATCTCTCTTTGTTAAAATGATAGTCCTTGGATATGATCCCCTAGACATGTATTAACTTAGTAATTTTTTGCTATACATCATCAATTTCAATGCTAATGTCATGTGTACTGGCTTAAAGCTCCACTTGAATTGGATGGTGGTTCTCAAATAATATCCTATGGCTATGGATGATAGTTCTCAAATAATATCACACTTCTAAATTTCTGTAAGCAGGATAAGATTTATTTACTAAGCTATCTTTTGTTTTCTCTCTATACATCTGATCATGTATGGTTGTTTGCTTATAAATTTTCCTTTTTATATTCCTATCCTATCAAGTTTTATACATCTAATGCTATGGTTTTCAATGGTCTAGAGTTGGAGAAGGACACTTGCACAGGACTAGAATTGTAGCTACAGTTCACTGGAGTTTGTACATTTGAGTTGGACACACAGATGTTGTTATATTTCTAGAGTTGAATTGCAATCATAGCCTTTTATTCTGTAACTTTGTAGACTAGAGTTTGTAGACTGGAGTTAAACTTCAAAATCTATTGTAGACTAGAGTTTATGTATTGTATTTTATATGGAATTCCTCTATTGTACTTTATCTGGAGTTTGACACTTTATGTTTTGTGAATTATTAGTATACATTTGTGTGTTTGTGAAATTATTAGTGTCTGATTATGTGTTGGTGGTGTTTAAATGTTATCAATGCTTTAAAAACCATTGTGAAACTATTGTCTTTGATAAAGAACAACGGTTTTTAAACGTTATGAAACTATTGTCTTAGTTATAAAATGACAGTAGTTTAAAACAGTTGTAGAACTGTTGTCTATCGTGATGCCTATCGTGATAAAGGACAACATTTTTTAAATGTTATAAAATTGTTGTTGTTAGTATTAAAAGACAACGGTTTAAAAATCGTTGTCGTTGAGGGGGGAGTCTTTAACAACACCATCAGTTACAACGGTTTTGGAATGATAAAGAAAATGGATAAAATTTGTTATCTTTTAACTTTTTTTTTGTTGTAGTGATGGAGCAACCTGAAGGGTTTATGACTCTAATATAAGAAATAAAGTATGCATACTCATGAAGTCACTATGGGGGGC
>JBBMJZ010413110.1:820615-837764 GCA_037833815.1 Zingiber zerumbet
CTTGTAAACTAGAGGATTTTGACAAGATAAAAATGAAAAATGAAAAATTGAAAGAAAAATTAAAAATTATGCATACTCACATGTTCAACAAGTTAGAAAATATAATGGACTAAATTGACATTTTAGATACCATAAGGGATAAATTAGAAGAATATCACAGAAATATATTCCTAGAAAATTTTTTATTAATCCGGTAGAAAGAGATATATTTTGAGTTCTAAAATCATGTTTAGATTAAAATTTTCTTTTGCCTTATTTTTTTACTATCTAATTCTCTCAAATAAATTGTTTTTCACAATTTATATTAGAAATTAATTAGAAGTTAATTTTTTTTTGAAAGAGAATTACATCATTCATCTGTAAAAAAATTTTCATATTTTTCTGACCCTTAATTATTGTTTATGAATTGTTTAACAAAAATCATATTTTTCATTTAAAATTATTTAGTAATGTTGTTTTTTTACTTTAATTTTTTGTGAAAAATTATCATATTCTCTGTTCAAGATTTTTTTTTTTTAAAAAATACCATTCTATTATTTTTTTATGATTTTTTAAAATCATATTTTTTTATTTAGAATTATTTTGTAGGGTTAACTTTTGTATAACTTATTTTTCTATGAAAACACATCATATTATCATACCAAGAAAAATATTTTTAAAATTTTCTGACCATTATTGAATTCTATATAAATTATTTATCCAAATGTGAACTTTTAATATTAAAAATTATTTAAAATTCAATTTTTGAAAATTTATTTTTTCTGTGAAGTTACTTACTATAATGTATTCTCAAAAAATATTTCAAGATTTTTCAAGGTACTAAATTGACATTTTAGATTCCATGAGAGATAAATAAGAAGAATATCCCGGAAATATATTCCTAGAAAATTTTTAATTAATCCAGTACGAATGGATCTATTTTGGGTTCCAAAATAATATTTAGATTAAAATTTTATTTTGCCTTATTTTTTTACTATCTAATGCTCTCAAATAAATTGTATTGCACAATTTCTATTAGAAATTAATTAGAAGTTAAATTTTTAAAAAAGTGAATTACATAACTTACCTGTAAGAAAATTTTCATATTCTTCTGACCCTTAATTATTGTTTATGAATTGTTTAACAAAAATTATAATTTTTTCATTTAAAATTATTTAGCAGAGTTGTTTTTTTTTCACTTTAATTTTCTGTGAAAGATTATCATATTCTCTGTTCAAGATTTTTTTAAAAAAAATACCTTTCTATTATTTTTCTATGATTTTTTTTAAATCATATTTTTTTATTTAGAATTATTTTGTAGAGCTAACTTTTTCATAACTTATTTTTCTATAAAAACACATCATATTATTAGACCAAGAAAATTATTTTTGAAAATTTTTTACCATTATTGAATTCTATATAAAGTATTTATCCAAATGTGAACTTTTAATATTAAAAATTCTTTAAAATTTAATTTTTTTGTGAAGTTACTTACTATAATGCATTCTCAAAAAATATTTTAAGATTTTTCAAGGTTAATAATTATTTTTTGGTATTTTTTAAAAAATATATCTTTATGTAGAAAAGAATTTATTTCCACTTAAAATAATTTCAATCTTTTGTGAAAAATTTCATATCTTCTTTAAATAAGATTTGTTCAACCGTTAAAAAATTTGCAGAATTTTTTCAATTCTAAAAATACTATTTAAATTTTTAAATAGTTTATAAATTATAAAAATAATATATCTTTATCCAGAATTTAAAAGTTCATTTTTTATGGATATTAATCCATGTTGTTTCATCCATTCGACTCTATTTTTTTAAAAGTTATATTCTTGCTTTACCCCTATTTTTAATGGGTTTAAAGGAGGAGAATTAAAGGTTAAGTTTAGGGGAGGGTAGGTACATTTTCTTGATTTTTGCACAATTTTTCTTGTATGCAAAATATGTACTTATTGATTTTATTACTATTTGTTTTTTGATTTACCCTAACTTAACTTGGGGTTGCTCACATCAAAAAGAGGGAGACTGTAAGTACCCCATGGTAGTTTTGATGTGATCAAACGAAGTCAAGTTAGGTTAGTTATGTTTTGATATTCTTATGTCTAACTGTGCAGAAACTTAGAAGTATAGAAAGTTGAGCAAAAAATATAGCTAGAGAGAAGGATGGCACGGGAGAGAGTCGACGGGCTCGGTGCGTCTGAGGAACGACACTGCGGAAGAGTATGTTGGCGGATGAGAAGTAAGCGTGCAGCGTTTTCGAGAGATAAGAAGCCTAAGCGGAAGGTTGCTCGAGAAGGTCGGAAGATGGGTTCGGGTGAGCCCTATTCCGGATGCCTGAAATCACCCAAGCAAGCGGAATCAGAGCATGAACCTGGACTAAAAAGTCAACAGGATGTTGACTCGTGGTCCGGGCGCATGGATCACCTCGGCACCCCCTGGGAACCTCATTCAGCAGGGGCTGTGTCGAACTGGTCCGAGCGCCTGGAACCCTTCCAGGCACCCAGATTATAAAGTTTATCCAAACGCTCGCTATCGTAATCCAGTAGACTGGAATAAAATTTTATCCCCTTCCACGGGCTTGGAACCCTTTTAGGTGCCCCGATCAAGACTATAAATACATCCCTGATCCTAGTAGTGGAAAAACAATACTTGTAAATAATTCCTTTGTCTGTTCTACTACTGTTTGAGCTGTCAACGTTGTAATAGGCTTCTTCGCCTGAATGAGACTCTAATTGTCTTGGATTAGCAATCCTCTGATTGCAAACTAAGTAATTCCTTTTGTGTCTCTATTTTTAGTTTACTTACTATTTTTTTATGCAAGTGTCAGTTTTAATAAAGTTGTAAAGTTCGAGGAAGGTTAATTTTTTTTTTTTTACAGAGCAATTCATCTCCTCTTGCCGGTCTCCAAGGGACCAACATATATGTTAATTTCGCTCATCCATACAGAATCAAATGCAAAAATTTATGTATATGTGTCAAAACATTGAAAAATAATCCTTACGCCTTAAAAACTGACAATAAGCTAATTCTGGGCTCTGATACCAATTGTTAGAATTGTGATACATAAAAAAAATGATAATTCCAGTTAGCTTCATTGACTATCTCTGGGGTGATCGGCCCGGTCTCACGGAAGTTTTCCACCGGCCACCAAGGTAAATCGGGAAGAGCACACGGTGGCCAGCCTAGAAGCCCAACATCCTTTGATTACGTCCCCCCATTTGGAGGAAAAATTCCTGCAAATACGTCGTAACTAGGGTTCGAACCGCGGGTGCCTGGGAGACAACCTGGATGTCCTACCGCGACACCATGACCCCGGGAATAGAATTGTGATACATCAAGAATGAATTAAAGGATGTGTCTACAATAAGATCTAGTTTTCATCACAAAAGATTATTGCTTCTTACTTGTCATCAAAATTCTTACAAGCGCGGAATAATCTTCTACAGGAGTGGACGACGGCAATCCATATTCCCTTTCAATGGGAAGAGAGGAGGTCAATCAAGAAGCTCAAGTTCATGCCCTAATTCATGAGTCTTCCCTTATATACCAAGCACATTCTATAGGGACTATCCACCTTAAAGTTCATCTATCATTAATAGCTCATTAACATTAATGAACCGGATTATTAGATATACATATTGAATCCACATTCATTTAATTCAAGTGTAAGTCTATCTTAATGACAGTGTAACCAGGATTTAGTTTCTTTAATGATAATTAATTGTATGTGTTAATCAAGTGTAAGTCCATTTTATAGAAATTAAGTCCATTTATATGAACTTAATTAGATTTCGTCCATCTATATAGACTTAATCTTACAAATATTACTCTTGTTCTTTAAATGCTAGTTCAGGGAACATGATCTTGAATATGAAAATTTTATTTTATTTTCTATGGCTATTTGGTCAATATTAAGAAAACTGATATCTTAGTTGTTTCCACTGAAAAATAAAGTCCCATTCTTCGATTGCTTATATACTGATTTTATCAATATTTTGGATGGAATTTTCTGAATGATTATACGAGTTTTTCTTTTATTTTCTTCTGTGGTTTAAGGTCATTGCGTCCTTCATCCAAGCATTTTTGTTTATCAAGGCCAACTTTTGGCAAGTTTGGTCCTACCAAAACCAAACCTTATCGTACGAAGTTTGACAGAGTTCTTCACATGTCTTAATGGAATTCTAGGACTAGCGAGACGCAATTATCTATCTTAATGTGTGATGCAATAGGTCATGTCAGAACTCTCAGTCTTGCACTATACTTTTTTTTTTGTTTGTTTGTTCCTCAATGTTTTGCAGAGTCAATTTAACACAAAAGTTCAGGGACTATTTCAGTAGAATAATTATTTATCTAAGCTTCATTCATCTTGTTGGTCCTTTTCTTCATCATCAATACTTTTTTGCCTTGGATCCATATCAAATAAATTTGTTTATCTGAGGTAGTTAGATTTTGATCTGTGCAAAACTCTAGGATCAAAATTCTTTATTGAGAAGAACAATAATTAGGCTCTAGAGTTCAAATATTAAAATCATGTAAAAATGTTCACAGAGACATTTTAAACGTTTTTTTGCCGTATGATTAGACCATCATCGCCTTTCTTACTACGATCGATGTGACCATACACAGAGCTCAGTGATTTGATATAATCTATAGAGTTCAGCGACATAATGTTATTTATGTAGCTTCCAAACAGTTGGAATATCTTACCAATTGCGTTTGGATACAAAATTCTTTGAATTCTCGTGAAGAGACACTAATTATTTCTTGAAAATAATTAGTGGGAATTGAAACTTTTATCAAAAAAGGACTAGCAGTAGCAGTGCAGGGTTTCTTATTGGTTTCAGTGAGTCAGAAGTGACTTGTTTGCTTGCCATTATGAAGCTGTTCCGTGTCATCGAACTCATCCTTCAAAATCCTGTCAATGCCCAATCATATCAAGGCGTGGGCGTGGCTAAGTTCTAATTACCATAATCTCATCTGCCCCCACACAACTGTGTCTTTGACCCACCAATCTCAGCTACTGTCGCCCAAGTGCGAGGGGCTGCCACTTGCGTCGATTGCTAGCTATAAAGCTCACAACCTCATAGTCATAGCCAACCAATTGTGAGTGAGATCTCAAATCCCAACAGAGCAAACCACAACCAGAAGCTTATTGAAGCCTTGCCATCTCTTCTTTCTTCCTTCTGCGAGACTACAACCGAGAAGAGAATGGCAATGGCAAAGAGGGAGAAGAAGCTGCAGTGCCCAACTTTTGCCCGCCGATGCCGGCTGTTAGTGAAAGAGCAGAGGGCGAAGTTCTACATTCTTCGGAGATGCATTATGATGCTAATTTGCTGGAGTGAAAATGAAGATCTTTGATGGCATGAAATGTGCTCATTTATGTGTAGAGCGAAGAGATGAGATATATCTGTAGATGGGGTCTAGTAGTTGGTATATGTAGATACACTTTAGCTCTGAAATTTGGGTCTCCGGAAGCCACACAGCCCATGTATAACATGAAACATAATCATTGAAGAAATATGTTGTTTGTTGCTGATTTTGTTTTGCTTTTCTGATATGGTTTTTTTTTTCTTGTCTGCTTTAGAGTCAACTCCAGCTTGCATTATCTTATTGATAGAGAGGTCATACATTATTTTGGTATCTTACTATCTTCCTCTCTTTTCTTTTATGCTAAGAAGGGATGCACAGACGTATTTGAAAGTTAATATTTGCAGGTAAACCTTTATCCCTTGAAAATCATGGCTCCTCAAAGTTTACAGCTTGTTTATATCATGAAGCAGATTAAACTAAGGAATATGGTGCCCCTGATGCTTTTGTTGTGCAGATCAACTACTTTTGATGATACTCCTTAATTTCTGCTGTTTTGTCTTTTGATTCATGCAAAAACTTTTTCCTTTGACTTCTCTGTTATTCTTGACGACAACTCAGTAACTCTCACTGCATGTGTTCAGAGAAGATTGAAGATTGTGGTGTTCTTTATGGAACGTTGGGAACTCTTTCTTCATGCTAAATATGAGGTTTGAAGCTGAAACGATTCATTTTCTCGAGATGATGAACCACAGATGGTGATGCTTCCAAAAGGTAATTAAAACCAAGTTTCTAGAATGAAAATTGTTATATCCACTAATTTTCATTCTTTTTTTTTCTCTTAATCTTCTTGTCAAAAACAACAATCCCTTTATGCATGACTGACAGTCAATATCCAAAATAAATGACAAGAACTGCACCTCTGAGCTGAGGATCTGTACAGATCGAACTGGACATCGTTCGTCTTGAGCTTAGCTTCGGCAGTTCAGCATATATTTTTAGTTTTTACCTTTGAACCCACATCTTCAATTCTATTAATTATCTCAGGTGCTGATACGCATTGGAAGAGAAGGAAAAGAAAGCTTACGTTCAATCATTGTTAGTGCTTTATCACCCATACTTTTGTTTTTCTTTTTTTACTTTATTTCTACGCAGTCAGTCAATATATAGTTTAATGCAATAAATACAGCTTTATTGTGAATGATTCAATCACCATTATTGAATCACTACCATGGTGCGAATCATTGGCACGAGGATAGGAGGATATATAGTGATTGCAAAATTAAACTATTTTCAATTTCATAACAAAAGTATCCTCCTATCTTCTAATCACCACCAAGATTAATTATGTGAAGATTAGCAGATTCTCTCTCTCTCTCTCTCTCTCTCTCTCTCTCTCTCTCTCTATATATATATATATATATATATATATACACACGCCAAGCATCAAGAATGTCATATTCTTTCTATGTGCAATATCGGAAAATCGAGACGTACACAAAGAGGAAGCCGGCCGACAGTAGGAATCATTGAAATAGTGAGAGTCGCTTATCGGTACACATAATAACAATGGGCTGGCTACTCGATCAACCACGATATATATCTCAAATTTGATTTTTTCCTTTTCGAAATGAAAGATTCTCACTTCAGTCAATTATGGGTGGGTCTTCGTTAATTCATCATGAAATTTAATACGTGCATCATTTGAAGCAAAGAATATTTTGCAGGACGCATTGTTTTCCTTCTTCAGGGCCGAAAGGGAGACATGGAGTGCTATTCCACGTGCAGACGACAGGTGACTCGGGTACTGCATGTGGAGATGAGGACGAGGTTGCACCAATTAAGGGAGAAGGGTGGCCGAGCGCCTGTTGCAGGAGATGAGGAGTCCCAGTGCAATTAATTGCCTCACTGTTTCACGCGTCGGAGAAGGTATGAATAATGAATTGCATTGCAGCGAGCTTAATTAATTAATTAATTAATTAATGGCTGATCAGTCAGAGTAGTGCGACTACAACAGCTCCAGAGATGTGAAAGGGTCGAAAATGGCAGAGGGATACAAAGCGGGAGGGAATCAGGTCAGCTAGCTGCATGGCATCAGCCGTCAGGCTCATGCTTTACTCTGATGTCTCTCTTTCATGCAAGTCGAGAGCAACGTGGTGGGGAAATGGCCGTGTGTGTATCATTCAATGGGTTGGCAGGAGCAGGATAGCAGATGCACGTGTGGGGTGGGCCGTGGGGGCGCCATGAATAAGACTCGCGTCGAGATGTCAGAGTCATCTGATGGAAAATTTTCGACCGATTTTATGGATCGATTGTGCTGACCTTAGAAAATTCGAATCTGTATGCATGGGTGCGTTTTGCTTTGGCCTGATGACACTGGCAGTTGAGCATGTTCTTGAGGATCTTGTTGACTAATATTTTACCCAAGAAAGTTTCCAATCGTTGATTGCAGGAAGTAATTTAATTTGGAGTGCAATGATTACAGGTGGTTTCGGCAAGCAAAGCCAGTTGTAGGTGAGTTTCACGGGTGAACAGATGAGACGGAGAGGATCATTTTATTTTATTTTTTCTTTCTCTCCACTTTTAACCTTTAGTTAAAGGTAAAAGATACTGAAAGGACAATTTATATTTGTCTTCTCTTTTAGAGTAAAGACAATTTAAGAAATTTATATAATTGAAGTCGTCATCTTTGAGAGAGCGGGAAAACCAGCAAGAGGAAAAAATTAAAGGGGAAGAAAATTAATCATTTTTTCATTAAAACAAAAGTTAGAAGACATGCTTTCATTCTTTCATTAAAGGTTAAAGATTAAACCTTCGTCCCCTTAAAAACTTTTAGTTTGATTTTTTTATTCTCGACCTTCGTTCATCACCTTCGTATAAAAGTGGCGGGAGACAGCTGTTGCTAGGTTTAGTTCCTCTCGTCGGGCCTTCAATTTTGTGTCTTTTTTTTTATAAAGTAAAGTGGATCGACGATGACAGGCGTATCAGTAGATGTCACGTCGGCCGTGGATATGCTCCTTCGACCCTCCCTCTCCCCCTGCTCTCTCTGTACTCTCAACCTTTTTATCTGCTCTGCAGCCATGCGGCATGGCCCTCGCGCGTGCACACTTTTTTTCCTCCTCTCCACCATGTGCGTTGTCCCACTGACCCTGCCAGGCACGGCAGAAGCCCTGCGCAGGTATTAGGTAGGGCATTGACCATGCCTGGTGAGAGTGAAATCACACAAGGAGACGAAGTGAAGAAAACAAACTGCATGTGTTCGTGGAATTAACTCAGCTTGCTTTCTCGAGGGCCGTCTGTCAGGTCTACTCGAGAGGAATAACATTGACGAGTGGCAGAGACTATGTGCTTACTGCGAGTGCACGGATCCCTGATGTAAAAAACAAAAGGCGATTCATTCATTTTAATATCTCCTTTAATTCATCTACAGACGAATAAAAATAAATTATAAATAACTATTAATCATTAGTAAATATGATTAAGAAATAGAAGAAGATATATTCAGATATATCAAATTTCAACCCTAATATTTTATATAATAATATTCTATATCTCAATTACCATACCAATCTGAGGGGATGTGAATGCACATCCGATGCAATTGATGCAATTGGACATTCAATGTTAAATTTCGCTTTGTATGTGTGTTAGCTATCAAATGGCATAAAGAGCATGCTAGGTAATTAAACAGTGCCATCGGATGCTCACAAGCTAAGCCATGTTCTTCCTATACGATCCATCAAGATTACTCTCGCAATAAAACGTGATTAATCCAAAATTCGAGAACAAGTTCTAAGTTGAATGTGCATCATCATCATTAGTGATACGGCAAATACAGTGGCCTCCGAGTTAGGTCAAAGTTCAGGAAATTGACTGACATAGTGGTCAAAGTCAAAAAGAGACCAACACTCATGGCCAAGTTCTAGTTGAATGTGAAGTATGTCGGCATCGTTAGAAAGAGATCAAGAATAGTTGGACAATATATCATCTTATCTGAAAACGATGAAGATAGTAGCCGAGCGAAATGGAGAAGACGATGAACAGTAGAACAACAGTGAAAATGCACGGGTGTGCGGAAATGTATACATTCATGTACGTAGGTGAGCTTACCTGGCCGACAGAGAGAATCCCTTTTTATACCGCCTCTCATAACCTCCGTATTAATGAGGCGGCAGTGAATGTCTGATGTCAGAGTATATCGGGTTGTGTAGTATGTACGATAACCTTCCTATAGACGAAGGAAGACTCCATTGCATGCATGCATGTGTCAGAGTAATGGTATATTCCCTGACAAGTTGCTATGATTCCTTGACAATGTTGTCTCCTAGAAAGAGTCTGACGGGCTCTAGGTCGACCAGCTGTAAACTAGGAGTCATACTCACGTGGGAAACTAGGTCCCAGATGTCTAACCAACACTGGGGTTGAGCGGATGTAAGCTGAGGGTCTTGCATTTGGAGAAGTGGGAAGCTAAACCCCTAAGGTCCGACCGACCTTGAGCCGACCAGGTTTATGCTTGGAGATTCAGAATCCACTCGGACAATATGTCTAGTCGGACTTTATGTCGGGGGTTCATTTTACACTCGACTGCTATACCTGAACATAGAGTTTGGTTCAGTCGGACGATGTGCCTAGCGTGTCTGATCGGCCATTTGGTCTGATCGGCTAGAGCACTCGGCGGTGGCACTAGACTTATTTTGGCAAGGCATCGATATGACCTGAGAATTGACCCCTTCTTAACTTTGTCTGGCACATCAACCGTCATATCATTAGTCTCCCCTTCAAGTCTAATCGAAAGAAGCTGCAAGCTTGACTGACTAGACACTTGTGTTCTTTAGTGTCATTGGCCTGAACGCTCGGTCCTATTTCCGTCGTTCGAATTTTAAGCTGGGAGCATTGCCCACTCAAATAGTTAGCAGTTGTGGTAAGAGTTGAGAATAGGCACAAGAGCAGGCTTATAACTTGGCTGAGTGGCACGAGAGCATGGGACAGGCACGATAGCAGACTTTCTTATAACTCGGTTGAGTGACACGAGAGTCTGAGATGGGCACGAGAGCAGGGTCACTTATAACTCGGCAGAGTGACATGAGAGTCTGGGACAGGAGCAAGAGCAGGTTCGCCTATAACTCGGTCGAGCAACACAAGAGTCTGGGACATAGGCGCGAGAGCATACTCGCTTATAACCTTGGCCGAATGGCTCGGGAGTTTGGGATAGAAGCACGAGAACATGCGTGCTAGTTTATAACCCGCCCCGTGCAGCTCGGGAGTCTGGGACAAGCGCGAGTGCATGCTCGCTTATAACCCAGCCAAACGGCTCAAGAGTCTAGGATATAAGTGGGAGAGTATGCTTGCTTATAACCCAATCAAACGACTTAAGAGGTTGGGATAAGCGCGAGAGCATGCTCACTTATAACCCGGTCGAACGGTTCAGAAGTCTAGGACATAGGTGCAAGAGCATGCTCTCTTATAACATGGTTGAACAGCTCTAGAGTCTGGGATATAGGCACAAGAGTATGCTTGCTTATAACCCGATCGAACGACTCAGGAGTCTGGAACATAAGCATAATAGCATGTTCACTTATAATCCGGCCGATTGGCTCAGAAGTCTAGGACATAAGCGCAAGAAAATACTCTCTTATAACCCAGCTGACTAGCTCGGGAGTCTGGGATATAGACGCAAGAGCTTGCTCATTTATAACCCGGCTAAATGGCTCAAGAGTCTGGTACAGGCACGAGAGCATGCTTGCTTATAATCCGGCAGAACAGCTCGGGAGTTTGGGACATTGGCGTGAGAGCATGCTCACTTATAACTCGGTCAGTAGGCACGAGAGACTGGGACAAGCGCAAGAGCGAGCTAGCTTATAACTCTGTTGAATGGCTCAAGAGTCTAGGACAAGCGTGAGAGCATGCTCGCTTATAACCCGACCGAACAGCTCGGGAGTCTAGGACATAGGAGCGAGAGCATGCTCACTTATAACCTGCTCGAACAGCTTGGGAGTTTGGGACATAGGCACGAAAGCATGCTCGCTTATAACTTGATCGATCAGCTCAAGAGTCTGGGACATAGGCGTGAGAGCATGCTGGCTTATAACCCGGTCAAATAACTCAGGAATCTGGGACATAAGAAAGAGAGCATACTTGCTTATAACTTGGCCGAACAGCTCGGGAGTCTGAGACATAGACGCGAGAGCATGCTTACTTATAATCTGGCTAAAAGACTCGGGAGTCTTGGACATAGGCACAGAACATGCTCGCTTATAAACCGGCCAATCAGATAGGGAGTTTGGGACATAGACACGAAAGCATGCTCGCTTATAACCCGACCAAACGGCTTGGGAGTCTGTGACATTGACGCAAGATCATGTTCTCTTATAATTTGGCCAGTAGGCATATGAGTCTAGGACAAGCGTGAGAGCATGTTCTCTTATCTCCCAGTCGATCGGCTCATAAGTCTGGGACATAATGCGAGAGCATGCTCACTTATAACTCGGTCAGGCGACACGAGAGTTTGGGAAGCACGGTGTATGACCTGAATGACTTGGAGAAAGGAGGCACTATATATGACCTAAATGCCTTGGAACATAGGCGTGGGGGCATGCTCACTTATAACTCAGTCGGTTGGCACGAGAGTCTCGAAGACATGGTGTATGACCTGAATGCCTTGGAGAGTGGAGGCATAGTGTGTAACCTGAATGCCTTGGAACATATGCGTGAGGGCATGCTCGCTTATAACTCAGTCGGTCAACACAAGAATTTGGAATAGGTACGAGAGTAGCCTCACTTATAACTTGGCCGAAAGGCATGAGAGTCTGCGATAGACGCGAAAGCAAGCTCACTTATAACTCGGTCGGACGGCGCCAAAGACTGCGACAGGTGTGAGAACAAGCTCGCTTATAACTCAGTCGGACGACGTGAGGGTTTGGAATTTTTACATTGCTAAAAATAGGGATATATCTTGAACTTTAAAATATAAAATATAAATTTTGACTTATCTGTCGAACTAATCTGAGTAGATAATCTTAAGCTACCACGTAGGGATGGATGAGCCGCTCGATATGGCTGAGCTGTTGATTGAACTTGTCACTCAAATTTTTATTATCAATCGGCTCCTACTTGAGGATGTTGATCAGACTTTATGTACAGATGTCAATTGGATGTCTGATTCGGGTGTCTGTTAGGCCCCTCCTACAATGTTCTTGAAGGAGATGGTTGGGAGGAGAGAGGATGATCATTTATTCGCTTCTCCTGACTCAGCCATTCAACATACCCTCTTAGCATACTGATGACATTTACTGGTAACATGATGAGGAGATTGATGGTAGTCATAAAAATGTCAATGCCTCTCAAGCAGTGATTGATCCACTTCCCTTATTGTCCATTCTTCTCGGACTGGTGGAAGATTTAGTCAAGAATATTTGGGCCGTTTCGGAAGTGGTAGTAGTTTCTAACTGGCTTGATCGATCGGAGCTAAGAAAGTCACTTCTTTTCGGGTGGCTTGGGCTTCCTATATATTAATGTATCTAACCTCTTTCCCCAGCAGATCGTCGAAGTCCTTTTGGCGGTTTTCTGACGAAGGCTCAGAAAAATTCTCCTTTTGAAAGATCTTGAGAGAAAGCGCTTATTAATATCTCGAGAGTGATGGGCGAAGCATCTAAAGCCACTTGGTTGAATCGCTTGATGTATGCTCACAGAGATTCATTAGCCCCTTGCTTGAACGTGAACAAATTCAGGCTGGTCTTTTGATACCTCCTGCTACTGGCAAAGTGGTGCAAGAAGTTTTTACGAAAATCTTTGAAATAACAAATGGACTCAGCCGACAGCTGACTGAACCATCTTTGTGCTGTGATGGAAAGGGTGGTAAGGAACACTCAATACTTATCTCTATCCGTTGATTAGTGGAGGATGACTGCGTTTTCAAATTTGAGTAGATGGTCTATTGGGTCGATCACTTCTCCATACTTTTTGATCACTAATGGTCAGAAATGACTCGACAACTTATCTTCCAAAATCTCTTGGGAGAACGACATACTTATCTTCTCGGGGGAGCTATTGGCCATCAGAGCTTCCCCCCTTTAGATGTTCGGAGCGGGTGCGTTCTCAGAAGATGATTCTTGGAGTTTCTCCACTCGACCCACACCCTCAAAAGGCGTACGAAACGCAGCCCAGTGGTATGCTATCTGGGATTGGGGTATGTGCGGAAGATTGATCAGTTGTGCAGGTGCTCACCTGATGCTAGCCGTTGGTGGAGGAGGAATTGGTCGGAACCCAGTTCGGCCTTTTACTCGGGTCCCTCATTTGATATGAGGTCCCGTCATTAATGCAGCTAAGTCGTTTAGTAAAGGACCCCTGGATGTTGCTTGTTGTTATTACTACAGTAACTTTGCGTGCTTGAGCCTTTATTAGCAGCTCTAAGTCTTCTTGTGATAAGGTGACGGTGATGAGTCATCCAGTCTTTTTCATCTCCGCGTTTCAGATTTACGCGAGGTTCCCACAGACAACGCCAAATTTGATTCTGTTTGAAAGCGTTGGAGATGGCGCACTGGGTACATGGCTTTGCTGTTGACTGGGAGCAGACTTCGAACTGGAGAAAAAAGAGCTCCTTCTTCCTCTCTACACACACCAGAGAGATAGCAAAGGGAACATTAGAGCGAGAATCAGGGAGGGGGTCTCTGGCGCAGACACTCCAACTCTCATGTCAGAATAGTAGCCAAGTGAAAGAGAGAAAACGATGAACAGTAGAATAATAGTGTAAATGCACGAGTGTGTGGATGCGTATGCATTCATACGCAAAGGTGAGTGTATCTGGCTAATGGAGAGAACTCCCTTTTTATACTGCCTCTCATTTCACATAGTGAGGCGGTAGAGAATGTCTGGTGTAAGAGTATGTCGGGTGGTGGAGTATGTAAGACAGCTTTCCTATAGGCGGAGGAAGGATCCATTACATGCATGTGTCAGAGTAATGGCATATTCCCTAATATGTTGTTACAATTCCTTGACAATGTTGCCTCCTAGAGAGAGTCCGATAGACTTTGGGTCGACCGACTATAGACTATGAGTTATGCTTATATGGAAAACTGGCCCTAGATGCCTGACTGACACTGAGACTGGACGGATGTAAGTTGAGAGCCTTGCATTTGGAGAAATGAGGAGTTTAACCCCTAAGGTTCGATCGGCCTTAAGTCGACCTGGTTTATGCTTGGAGATTCAGAATCTGCTCGAATAATATGTCCGATTGGACTTTATGTAGGGGGTTCATTTTGTACTCGGTCACTATACTTGAATATAGAATTCAGTCCAACTAGATGATGTACTTAGCGTGTTTGATCAGCCTTTTGGTTCGATCAACTACAACACTCAACAATGGCACTGGACTTATTTCGACAAAGCATTGATACAACCCGAGAATTGACTTCTTCTTGACTTTGACCACCACATCAATCGACTTTTTTGACGTCAAACCCAACTTTGGGAGTCCCACCTTACTCGCCATATCAATCTAAAAACCACTAACGCCAAAATTCTAGTCCAAGTTCAAAACAAAGAATTTGTTGGCTATTTATTTTGCTTTTGAAAGAAATAGACATTGACTTCTGAAAGGAAACACAAGTTGCCATTTGGAAATTCATGGTTCATGAGTACAATATTGTTGTACTCATAATATTCCAATACAAAGATTTCTAAATGTTCAAAAATTCAGGGTTGGTTTCTCATTTACAAACCCTTCTTCTAACAACCATTTCCAAAGGTGCCACAGATGAATAATCATAATACAAAAATAAATTGATTATAATTAAATGTACCAAAGCAAAAAATTTACAGTTTCACGGAGGGCAGATGGGCTACTCGTCTCCAAAGCAGTCTTAAAATGCCCGTTTGTAATAGCCAAAGAGTTCAGAATCTCAGCATCAATGAATTCATCCTCTAGATCAATTATGTCCATCTTCTCACCGATACACTGAAGAGCAGCTTCAGTGCACAGAGCTGCAAGGTCAGAACCAACACGACCAGTAGTGTCCTTTGCAATTCTTTCCACATCAACCTGCATTACATAGATCAAACTACATTACATCAATATTTACTGCCACATATAAATTGGACAAGGTACTAGCATTGGGCAATGGTTGCATACATCATCAGATAGCTTCATGTTCTTAGTAACACAGTTGAGACACTATATATGCGACTATCGACTTCCCCATGGTCTCTCTCTCTCTCTCTCTCTCTGTGGAGCAATGGAATCAATTTCATCAGTAAAATTATTGATGGAGCATTTTTCTCTGCTTCCTGAAAAGCTTTCCTCAAATTGCTCTCACTCTCACCAGCTAGCTTAATTTGACATGATCTCTGGGACATTGATTACATTTGCGACTGCTCTAGCTATCAGCGTCTTCCCTGAACCGGGCGGTCCATACTCCATATAACCAATTAAAATACATTGTGGTGGGTTGACGCCAATGGATTTGAACAATTGAGGGTGCTTAAGAGGAAGTTCTACTAGCTCTCTTATCTGAGCTATTTGTTTCCTAACTCTTCCAACATCGTCATAAAGCACTTCATCAAGTCTGTCTTCATCTTCCCATTTTACAGGTTCTCCCTCACATAAAATCTCTGTGCCCGGAGCAACAATACAATATTCTGTTGGATCAGTTTCTACAACCACATAGATATTCATGTGGTTCCTGTGAAATAAAATCACACAAATATAAAGTTCAACCGCGATGTTATTATGCAAATCATGAATGTATAATTACATATGGAAGAAACAATTAAGATGAGATAAAACTAAAATGTCATAAGACACAGCATAAAGAAGGGAACCGCTCCGAAAGCAGAGGAGAAACAGCTGCCTCTGCCCGATGAATTTGCAGAGGCTAGCGGCAGAAGCGAAGTGGTGGTGCCGGCTGAGGGACGTGCTGCTTCGCCAGTCGACGGGCGAGTTCCTGAAGCACCTCGAGTAGAACTGGATCTCGGAGAGCATTTGATCCACCGTGCCTATGCTATGCTTCCCGATCTTCTCGGACCAGCCGACGAACATAAAGTTGGTGCTGGTCACCGACATTGGCGGTGGCGTCGGCGAGTTTCAATAGGCACCAGGTGGCGAAAGCCATCGAGGGATTGATGGGAGGTGAGATTGGGAAGAAGGTGAGGAAGGAGATGGTGGAGGTGAGGAAAGCGGTGGAGATGGCGGTGGCGCCGCCAATGGCTTCGTCTTACAAGAACTAGGACCGGTTCGCTGTGGAGGTGCCGGGGCTTGTTTTTGGTCCAACGATAAGTGTTACGAATGCATCACTGAGAGAAGAAAAGATAGAATTGATCTACTGCGTAAGTACTGACTCAACTAATAGAAATAAACTTTAATTTCTCGAAACTCAGTTTAGCTTTCACTGCTAATTAGAAAATAGTCAACGTCGAATGGACGCTACCACGATTGAGCTAATCGAATGAATGGACTAATTTAAGATTTAATTCTAATAAGTCTAGAAATATTTAAAACGGACGGCTCATCTAGTAGGTCGACTAATCATATAATTACTTATCCAATTTCATAGAATTTTTTTATGATCCATTAAGATAAATCTAAAAATACTTATATTAGACAATCCAATATCTTAGATTTATCATCTCACTGAAAAAAATAATCTAAAGTGTATCGTAATTAGGAATCAAATCATAAGTGTTTGAGAGACTACATGAGGGCCTTGCTACTGTACCATAATACCCGAGGATCGACCTTGAGACATGTCATTGGAGGTGGCGACCTAGGACTCTCGATTTTTAGGGACCTTATATATATATATATATATATATATATATATATATATATATATATAATCTAAAAAAAAAAAATTGAAAACAATGCAAA
>JBBMJZ010413110.1:841777-854203 GCA_037833815.1 Zingiber zerumbet
TGATTTTTTAAGTGCATAAATTAAATTTGTGATGGTAGTAATTTGTTTTAGAGAGAAAAAATGAGCAAAAAGTTTTATACAATTACTAATAATTTATTTTTCCAACTATATTTGGGTATATTCATCAATAATTTATTATTTATATAGAATAATAAAGAATATTTTAAAAATTAAGAAAAGATTGAAAAAAATATTATCCAAATATTTTGAGAGTGAAGGAATCATTGACAATGAGGGAAAAAAAATTCATTTTTCCGTCGGACTAAATGGCTACAGAGCACTACTGTACACGAAAATCAAAATGTGTCCACAGAATAAATGGCTGTACCGATGCACCACTGCACGGAAATCGAAGTGCATTGTTAACTCATCAATACTAAATAAGGTTCTAATTAAAATTAACTGTTAATTATTAAATACATTTAAATTTTTTTTAATACTAATGGGCCCCAATTTTATTGGGGCCCTAGGCATAGGCCTTATTGGCCTATGCCTTTAGCCGGGCCTGGGTAGGGCTATAATTGAAGTAGGTTAATTGTTCATTATGTTCTTGTATTCAAGTGGTATTCTGTATAATGGTGGGCGACATCGAATGTTATATAATTGATATTCTGATATGAGCAAAACTATTTTTTTATTTTTCTCTTTCATCACATGCAATTCTCTTCTCTCTTATATACAAGTAACTTTTTCTCTCTCCTACATACATATAAGGTGGTACTGATTTGTACAAACTAACACCAAGATGGTGTCGGTCTTTATAAACCAACACCAGCCAACATCACGTTGGTGCTGGTTTTTAAGACCAGCACCAGCTAGTACTGGTTTTAAACCAGCACTAGCCATCATCAACACTAGTGCTGGTATTTACCACTGTTGGTGCTAGTTTGCACAAACCAACACAACACCAACATGTGCAATCCAACACCACATTGGTGTTGATTTTCACAAACCATTACCAACATACATAAATCAACACTACATTGATGCCGCTTTATGTAAACCAACACCAACATGTGCAAACTAGTACTAGTTGGTGCTTATTTGTAAAAACTAACACTAATATGTGCAAACCAACACCAGTTGGTGAAAGTAACATGGTGTTGATTTGCGCAAACTAGCACCAATATGCACAAATCAGCACCACGTTGGTGCTTGTTTGTACAAACCAACATCAATTGGTGCATAAATCAACACCAGTTGGTGTTGATTTGCATACGTTGGTGCTGGTTTACGTTGGTACTGGTTTGCACACGTTAGTACTAGTTTGCGTAAATTAGCACCAACATGCATAAATCAGTACAACGTTGGTGTTGCTTGGAGTAAACCAGCACCAACAGACTGGTACCAACAGTTGGTGATGCTTTACGTAAACTAGTACTAATGTGATGCTGGTTTGCACACGTTGGTGCTGGTTTGCACAAATTAGCACCAATTGTAGGTGCTGGTTTGCACAAACCAACAGCACGTTGGTGCTACTTTGCACAAACCAGCATCATTGTGCTAGTGCTAGTGCTAGTTTGCACACATTAGTGCTAGTTTGCGCAAACTAGCACCAACATGCAAGAGAGAGAAGAGAATTAGAAACTAGCATCACTTTGAATACAGGAGAGAGAAGAGAATTATTGTATGCAGATGAAAGAGATTAAAAAATTTAGATCAAAGTCGCGTCAAGTGGTCATGTAGGTCGTCACCCACGGTTGCTCATATATATATATATAGGTAATTGTTTGCCTGCACATCCTTACCCTGCACACTCATGGACGACCCTCATAAGTTCAGGTGCTCAGAGGCACTCTCAAGCGCTCTGATTCTCAAAAGTGAATCAGAGCATCCGATGGTGCATCCAGACATCCGAATCTATAAAGGTCGCCTATTAGTATGCAGGATAAGAGTATATAGGCTAACAAACTCTTTCTCTTTATAAAGGTCACCTATTAGTATATATCATACATATCTTATCCTACCCATTTCATGAACACCTAACTTTTTTTATTTAATTTTTTAAAATTTAATACTATAATCTAACTCTTAAACTTTAAATGTAAAATTTTATTAGCACAACTGGAAGCTAAAAAAAATAAAATTAAAAAAAAATGGGAAGAGACGCCTCGGAATTCTTCCTTGACAAAAGTAGATAATTTTTTCCTCAAATTCGAATAAATTCAAAATACAACCTATAGACATCAAAAGTCAACAACTTTTCCCTTAATTTGCCTATGGAGTAATTCAAAACAAAAATTTACGCAAGTAACCTCTAGAGCATCCATCCTCATTAATATCAAACCAATCCACGCGGGACGATTTGGTGGCTAAAGGTCTGGGTTTCAAATCTAATTGAGGCGAGCGTAGATTTTTTCTTAATAATCCAAATATTTGAGTTTTGTCCAACTAAAACCAAGCCTTTAATTAATCAAGTTGTCGATGGTTCAAATTTAGCCTTTTTTTTTCTTTTAAATTTGAGAGTTTAAATTTTTTAAATATTTTTAATTTATTTAAATGATTGATCAATTTAATATTATAAGTTTATTTATATATTTTTTAAAAAATTATTATTTACCTATAAATTTAATAAAATTTTAAATTCTCAAAAAATATAATATAATTGATTTAAATAATATAGATGCGGAAATAATATAAATTTAAACTTAATAAACAAATAAATAAAGTTTATGTAATAGATCTTCAAGTTATGATGGCATGCGATTTAATAATGATAATAACTACTATCAGTAGATAAATCACTTCTAATTCACAAATATGGCTAGCGATGATATTCATGTAACTATGAATGAAATTCTCAGACCAATGTTTCCATCTGCAATTTATCTACAAGCACTCTGACTCAAATCTCGGCGTAAAAGATCGATCACTTGGTATCCAACAATGAACTCCATTTAGGAACTCCACAGTTTTAATTGGCGTATGTATTTCGCCAAAAGTACCTTCTATACAAGTACACAATCAAGGAGTAGGCAGTGCCTATTTTGGGGACAATTTAGCTTTGTTGCGCATCAGTCTGCTGACTGGTCGGTTTGCTTCTCAGCTCCAAGATGCTCTTTTGAAGTTCCATATTCGACAAGCGCTCAGCTTCGAGTGCTCTCTCGAGCTGCATCAGACACATTAGTTGCAGATTCTACTAAAATGCTGGTAATATAAAGTAGGCACTATGGTTTTATTAAATGAACCTTAGCTGCTCGAGTGCTCCATTCTCCTAGTATAGCTCTTAGTCTCTCGTTCTCTTCGATATACTGCAGTAAGCTTAGTCTAAGCGAAAGATGGTCTTTTGAATAATCATTCATCATTTTCTAGTGTATTGAAAGGTGCAATGTTTAACTTATGAACCTGGTTGTTTGTTACTTGCATGTGCTGAACTTCGGTGTCTCTCTCAGCAATTAGATTACGAGCAAGGCGGAGTTCAGAATGCACTTGATTCATCTGCAAAGCTTATAGAAGACGACTTAATCATACAGCCATGATATATAGTATGCTCCCATCTAGTAGTTACTTCCGGATATCCAATTAAGGTAGCAAGACATGCTTATTGGTAAGGGAAATTGGAAAGACTTTCATAAACAGAATTATGGCATTCCACTAATGATCAAAAGTATAACAAAGTAGTGAATAAACAAGCATGTATATTTTTTTTTTAAAAAAAAGAGGGTTTATGTAATACAGACGTTCTAATATGGGCAAAGAAAACAGCTTTAGGAATCTACATGATTACATATTGTCATACCTCAGCAGTCAGTGCTCGAAGTTCTTGATCTCGAGAAGCCAACAAATGAGCAAGGTCGACCTAAGCAGATATAGAGACAAAGAAGGTAATGGATTTAGGAAAAAAAAATTAGGTAAAAAGAATACTTCTGCATAATCTGATCTGTCATGTTTTAGAAGAGAATTGACCTAGTCCACAGTTTACCTAGATTTCCCAGAGAACTATATGATGATGTACACGAGTTTTATTACCATTTCTTTTTATTCCAACCTAAAGCCTGTTATGAAGGAGCAGCGTAATCAAATGAAAAATCAAGTAGATATTTTCTAACCTGTGGAGTATTTCCATCATCCGATCTTTGATATTTGGTTAAGCATTCTTGTAATCGGAGAACCTGCAACAAACATATTTGAACCTAGAAAAAGGTGATGTATAAAGCAAATCAACTTGGCATCGACTTGTATTCGCTAGCTCACCCCCCATGCATTATTTTAATGTATCTTAAAATGGACAAGTAGAAGGCATATATTGATTTTGGTTGTCAAAAATGCATTTGACTAATTTTTCAATGCAACAAATGTGTAGTTTCATACACTAGTGCATCTAGTAAATTAACAAGTTATCTACAATGTACTTCTACTTTATGTTATAAAAAGTTAGCAAAATAAAACAGTAGTTGATTTCCAAACAAAGAGAAAAATAGAATGGAACTTATATTAAATGATGGTAGATAATAATTTAAAATTTTGTTCCGTGTCGGTTAACAGGGGCAAAACTTATTGTTTCACCCACCCAGAGGAACACATAATGGATCAAAACACCGGAGTTGCATTCTGTCTTCTTCGCAGAGCTTCCACTGAAGGGATTCAGCTCTGTCAGCTTGCAATCCATTGATGGAAGCTCCTCCAAAATATATGAAGGCATGAAAAGCTCAGCATGCATTCTTACTCCATTTCTTCTACTCCCCTGGATTCCTCATACTGATCAATAACTGGCACCACATCAGTACACCATTGACAACATTCACAAATCTCATTCTAGCCAAGGATTGAAACCCCAAGAGAGAAAAATACTTCAAACCTTGATATAGACTCTTAAAAATGTGAATGCAAATGAACTACGCTAAAACATCTAAAATTCAGTAGTTGAAATCACAATTTTCAAAAATTAGCTAGAAATAATAATGCACGTCCTCTCAACTCATAAAATTACAAATATTAATGCTTACCAGCCAATTCATACAAACTAGAATGCCAATACAAAAGCAATTAAACAAAATATATTTGAATAATAATTAATTTGCTAATTCAGTAGCTACCTCTTCATTCAAATAATGAAGATTTTCTCGTTGGTACTGGAGCAAAGCCATTTGTTGGTCCGAAAGACGACCACCATCATAATATCTATTATACCAAAAATACAGTGATACTGAGAATTAAGTGTCAAAGAACACTATGAAAAAAATGCTGGGACAATCACTAGTGTGTACAACATTACAGCTAAAACAGACTTATGTAAGTAGAACAAAATCATTAAATGAGTCATAGTTCAAGCAGAAACAAAATAATCTATAAATAGCTTGTTGATTAGCATTACTGCTAATTCCAAGAAGTCATGTTATATTTAATCCATCAAAGTTTTGTTAATCTTGCTCTGCTATGAAAATAGTCATGTTCTTTTGTTAAAAATAATGTTTTAAACAATTAAAATACAAAAGTGTTAAATAAAAAAAACTTGATAACCCTTTTCTTTATTTCCTAGGCATAGAGCAGGATGTAAACATCAAATATGCAGTTGTTAAATAACTCAATTATGATCAATCATATCAATAGTTTCCTTTAAAAGACTAAAAAAGCTAAAATCAACAATCACTATAAACTCAACCTCCGGTCCTCCAATGAACTCGACGGTTGTAATGCCGAGTAAAGAGACTTCAAAATATCAGGTTGGCCATCCAAAGAATTGTATTGATGGATATAGCCTGCAAAAAACCAAGATCTTTTATGCAAATTAAACTATCATGAAGAATTTCATTATTACCTTGGGTGATACTCTCAATCCTCCTCTGGAATATACAAATAAAAAAGTTGAAAAACTACTATGAAAGATATATTGTAAATGCTATGATGCACTTCTGCTGATCTAAACAGAATAACAACAGCATAAATTGTGAGCATAGCTTACAAGTAAATCCTGAATCATTTGGGAAAGATCTGGATGAATGGGTTCTGTATAAGTTTTGAAACATGACTAGCTAGGTTCTGCTTCCCAAGCAATAGAAGTGGTAATTTTAGGGTTTTTTGGTTCCTACTATGGAAACACTTGGAACCAGAATTAGGACTGTAATCACAACGTATCAAAACCCTAGACATGAATAGCTAGGTTCTGCTTCCCAAGCTATAGAAGTGGCAATTTTAGTTTTTTTTGTTTCCTACAATGGAAACACTTAGAACAAGAATTAGGGCCATAATCACAGCATATTAAATGTTAGCACCATTTTGTTTTTAAAACTTCTTTAATGATTCATAATCTACATTTATAAACTTTTTTTTTCCAAGACCAGTTAGTACAACATTATAGCTAACTTAGTAAAACTGAAGAATATGTGCCTAAAGAATAATAATTAGATAGCTAAGCACAAAAGCTGACAAAAAAAAAAGAAGATTACTATGGAGTTGTACGCTGGTGGGTAGTCACTTTTATACTACTTGATCATATATCTCAAATCTGTAAACAAAATTTTTGCCAAACCATCCAATAATTGAAATGCATCTAATTACCATTTAAAATAGAAAAAAAAAACAGACTATGATAAGTGTACTGACCAACATATACACTCATAAAGCATCCAGCGCAGATGACTTCAACAAGCATGACTATCCTACAAATATGGAATAAAAAAATGATTCAAGCAATTAGCAAGACCATTACAAGCACTATCAATTTTATATTAGAAAAACACAGCAATATTTACTTGATTGGAAACACATAAAAGGAAAGGCATCATGCCAATTATTGTTTGAGCGTCTGCACTATTATGTAGGCATCTTTATGTGTTTACATTCACATAATAATGGTTTTGTAACAATAACAACAATCAGAATTGTACCATGTACACACCTATCAGAAACCTGAAAAGGTAAACACAGAAACCTGAAGACTTGGATATACGTTGCTGAGGACATCAAGTGGCATACCTCAGCAATGTTACAACAGATAATATCTTGATATATGGTTGCCAAACTAAGACAAGTAGCATCATTGCACTTCCTGCACCACAAAAATGTAAGAGAGTAAGTTACTAAGTGGCTTGGCAAAACTCCATAAGAAAAAACAGCATGCTCACTTCCATTCATTTCCATGTTTTAATCAAGTCATTGAGTAGAAAAATGTATACAAACTAAATAGATAATTAACTTTTAGCATAAATAAGGGGAAAAATTTTGTCTCTAAATTCAAGGGAATATAAATGGTGATTTCTCAATCTAGAATGCAGAGCTTTGTAATTTAAGTAACCACATTCTCTTCCTTTCCTTGATCAACGGCTGTATGGCAAGCACCATCTCTTCCAGTGATCACAGGAAATTAGTACTGAATATATTCATTTAATTAGGTTAGAATTACAACTCCTTGGAGGAAACTATATCAGCATAGATCATTGAAAAAATTAGTGAACTAATGGTATGACATACCGTAGGTGATGGTAGCAAAAGGAAGTTGAGCAATGTGCTTCAATCTTTGACTGAAAGAATAATAGCCCTGAAGACATGCATAAGCCATTATTAGATGCTTCTTACACAGTGACTTACAGGGGGAGAAGAATAAAAATGATATCTTCTTAAGTTCTTTGTTCAATCACCTTCATTCAGACCACTACAACAGGAGATTTATATGTCTATCAAACATATAAGAATAAACAAAGTCAATATCAACTATGTATCAGACCATTCACCATCAAAAGTTTGATACCGCCAATGCAAGTGTTAGCATTTCAGCAGATAAACTTCCAAATTCTTAATATAGCCAACTAGGTCCACAAAATGACATTTTTTTTTTTTGTAAAAAGTGATGTTGACAACCTTATCTTTGTAGCTGTATGAGTTTTGTGACATTAGATTCCGACAAAATAAATTGAGGTGTCTTATTGCAACCTAGGTAAGAACCTGAAATAATTGATTCAAGATTGCCAGCATATAAACATTTTATTTTGTAATTCTGTGGAATAACTTTGTGTCATTAGGGAGATTACAAATATGTTTCATATCATTATTGTGTTTGCCACTTCCACAACTTTCCTACCAATTGTTTGCCTGTCGGCATGTTTGCACATGCCAAACAGTTTTCCAAGGATACCTCAAAGAGACAGTTTTGCCAGGAAAATGATACTTGTATCTAACATCATGCTCATGGAATTCCTAAAATGATACTTCACAACAAAAAAGGGAAATTTGAAAAGAGAAAATTCAGATGGAGAGTACAAGTGGAAGCAACATGAAGTACCTGCAGGCGCACTTTTTTAACCTGGTAAACCCAGTATTGCTGAAACATAGCTGTAGCATGTCAAAAACACATGATTATAATGAGAATACTAAACAGCCACTAACCAATGTATTTTTCTGGGCAGGAAAGGAAATACGCCAAAGTTATACAAATATAAGCTAAAGAAAGAAAGCACAGAGTACAGAAAACAGTACAGGAGATTAAGAAACACCTAGTTTATGACATATAATATATTATTTAATGACTAATATTTAATAGCTTAGAGAGGAAGAGATGATGACATTGTAAGATAAATAACACCCTCACCATATAGAAGTAAAAAAAAAAGAAAGAAAGAAATAGAAAGAGGGCTTTGTTTCAGTTCAGCTTCTAGCTAATTAATTGGCTTCTTGTCACCCAAGATCACATCTTCCCTATTTCTTTCATCTTTTCCCTAAAACTGACTAGGATTGATTTTAATATATATGTCAAGGTTGTAACTAAAATCATAAACGAACAGAACTAAAAGCACATAAAATGAAGTAACTGAACATGCTTGAACACAAATGAAAATTAAAAAGTTAAAGAGCATCAAAGAAGTGAAATACTAGACCTGTAAGGATCAAAATTAGAACATCGCAACTACAAAGCAGCGTTGGAATTAACTTTGGCACAAGAATAAATATCCATGGAGCCGCTGCAGCTACAACAGCATACCCTGCCTAAAACAATGAGATGAAGCTGAGTATCTTAATGATATGAAGGAAAGAAAGATAGCAAATATACTCAATAGTGGGAAAATAAACAAGAAACATGAAGCACTATAGCTTATCATAAAGAAAATAACAGAACATGAAAAAGAAATCTCACTCCTTGGAACGTTGATTCAAAATGCTCATTAATGAGAAAACTGAGTAAAATGGAGAAAGTATACTTGCCAACAAGAGACAATACAAAGCACTACCAAAGATGCCCCGAGGCTCTCGATGACCAGATAATGGAGCTTCATGTACGATGTCAAGAAATCTATAACACATTAAGAAGAAAAAAACCTTTAACAAATACAAGTAGTAAACTCCAAAGTCAAAACAAAATAATAATCAGAAATCACCCACAATCTGCAATCACGATCTAAGAGATATATAAGGATCAAGTGATGCAATTCCATTGAAAAAGAAATAATGGTTCCATACTCGTGAAGCTAGTTCTTTAGAGCCATACAACACCAAGAATGGAGACATAATGGAGAGACTGGGCTTAGTGACCCTAATGTACTGATCTTGGAATACCATGTGTAAGGATTTACCTTGAAGCGTTTTGTTTTTTTGTTGCCACAGTTCTTCACAATCCATATATGTTGGAGAAGAAATAAAAGCAAGAACAACTAAAAGGATAAATTATGTATCCTCCAAGTCATTCCTTTTGTTGTTTAAAATGTGTATTTGATTGCCAAATCTCACCTATATATGGGAACACATTAGGTAATTGAAAACTTGGTACCTTATTTATATTTCTAATGATTTGTATGATACCTTTTAATATTTGTTAGGTTTATGCCAACACATTTTCAATGTAGCAATGTTAGGTTTAATCTACAATGTAAACTTTTTTTTATTTGTAAAAGAAAGAGCAATCACTTTTTGAAAAGGAAATAATAAATAGTTATAATTTCTTACCTTTTTTCAATGTAGCAATGAACATTCTAAAATTCAAAAGGCATATCATCTTCTTAAAAACTACTAGGATAGATTGCCCTTTTTCTTATGCTTAGATAGATTTATTAACTTCAATACTTAGAATATCAATTCTTTGGAAGTGAAGATGTGGATTTTTTTTGGTAAAAAAACTCTTTGTTTTTTTGGTGGATTCAGATTACCTTCATCGTAGGATTGCATAACTCTACACGTAGCCCGCACGAGTAAAAAGATGCTTATTGATCTTAACTTGATTAACAACTTAAACTCTCCAAAAAACACACTTCCACAAGACCTAAGGTCTTCCAAAGTAAAAAATTGATATTTCAGCACCCATGTAAATTTGTAGTTAAAAAAAAAATCTGTAAAGCAAGCAATCAAACAAGAATTTGTATACAAAAACAGGAAATTAACAGTGTAGGGGGAATTCTCTCTTCGTAACGTCCAACAACATGACCCTGAATGGATCTCATGGGATAACCGGAGACAAGACTAGAAAATCGGGCACTCAATCAATTACACATGCGGGACGGAATTAGGGATCGCTGAGGGCTTACAGGTTGTTTTCGTCGGCTGTGAAGGAAGCGGCCGGAGAGGTGGAGGGTCTCTCGTGGGACATCGCCGTCGCACATAGAAAATACGAACTGGAAATCCAATCGAGTCCTCCTCAGTCTTCACTCACTCTCCTTTCTGAATCTCCGATCGGCGCTTGGGATCATTCCCCTTCCCATTCCTCCGCGAAGCCAGCGATCGAGGAGGTGAGACTGGTCGTTACAAGATGCACCAATTGCGGTTCGACCGGGTTTATTTCCCTAAATTGAAGAGCGAACCGCCTCGAACACTAAAAAAAGAAAATATGTTTTTTTACCTGCAGGTAAAGTATCAAATTATCGAGAGTAGTTTCACGTACCCATTTGTTTCGACTGATAAAAATAAATAGTTGAGTCGACTTTTTATCCAAAAATAATCGATTAATATTTTTTATCAGTTAAATCGGTTTATCTACTAAAATTTTAAATAAATTAATACGCTGATTTAAAAATTCAATCACTAATTTATTTTTTTTTTATCAAAATTAATTTTAAGTAAAATCAGTTGATGGGCCAAACAATTACATACGACTAGTTTTCCTAATTGTATTCATACTCAAAAAATATATTAAGTCAAATTTATATTTAAAAGTATAAATATAATCAGGAGAATTAAATAAATACATGAGAGTTATTTCATGTCAATCTGATGTCGTTTGTTCCATCAGTCGATTTTAGGCAAAATTAGTTGATAGACTAAATGTCCTCGGGTTGACACGAAACTAATTCCTATGTATTCGTCTAATTCTTCTGATTATATTTATATTCTCAAATATCAATTTGACCGAGCAATGATTTTTTGAACACAAATTATATTTTTCAAACACATCCATGTTTAAAAAATTAATGCTCTCAATATATTGGATCAAATTAACGTTTGAAGTCATAGATATAATTAGGAGAACTGGACGAATACATAAAAAGTAGTTTCCAATCTGAGGATGTTTGGTCCATCAGCCGATTTTGCCTAAAATCGGTTGATTAACCAAACAACCTCGGATTGATATGAAACAAACTCTTATGTGCTCTTCTAATTTTTCCTAATTATATTCGTGTCCTCAAATATTAATTTGACCCAATGTATTATTAGCAGTGAATTTAATTCATGTTTAAAAAATCATTGCGCTTAATATATTTAGTCAAATTGATATTTGAGGGAATATATATAATTATGAGAACTAGATGAACATGTAAGAGCTAGTTTTATGTCAATTCGAGATTGTTTGATTCATCATCTAGTTTTGGCTAAAATAAGCTACTAGACCAAATATCCTCGGATTGACATAAAACTATCTTTTATGTGTTTATCTAATTCTCTTTATTATATTCATGCTCTTAAACATCAATTCGACCCAATATATTATGAGCAATATTTTTTTGAACACGAATTAAATTTTTCAAACGCATTCATGTTCAAAAAATCATTACTCTTAATACATTGTCAAATTAATATTTGAAGGTATGGATATAATCAGAAAAATTAAACGAACACATAGGAGTTTGTTTCATATCAATCCGAGGTCGTTTGGTCTATTAGTTGATTTTGGACAAAATCGGTTTATGGACCAAACATCCTCAAATTGACATGAAACTATTTTCTATGTATTTTCTCTTGATTATATCCATTGATCCGGGGATAAGGCCAGGGGGCCCTCATAGACGAAAGGTCAACGACACATGGCGGTCAGGAGTAAAGGGGGGTCAACCCCGGAGGCCCGCCGAACGAATATCCTATGCTGACCGCCCGGCTGTGTCCTAGGCCAGGGGGAGCAGCAGCCCGGCTGCGAGCCCGGGTTTCCGACGCTCATGAGTAAATACTTGAGACCGAGCGGGCTGTCCGCTCGGCCGAGACAAAGACGAGGGTACGGGGCCGAGCGGCCTATACCGTTCGGCCGAAGAGTCAGGCAATGAGACAGGAATATTAGTCCGAACAGGTGATCATGAA
>JBBMJZ010413110.1:883200-915724 GCA_037833815.1 Zingiber zerumbet
ATCGACTTTGATAGTTTGACTGGTCGATCAAATACGTTAATATAGAGGAAGCCCAATCGGCAAAGAGAAAAAAGTCCATGCTCTGATTTAGGTCAGTACTCACTCAAAGCTCACTCACCTCCCATGCAAAATCAGGAATCACTCCCGAACAATCAACCTTCAACGACTCAGGAAGAGAAGGTTGTATAGACAGTGGAAGCTGCCCCAACCCTAGCCTCCCAGTCGGGTTGGTGGCTTCCTAAGATGATAGGTTACTTTTGTGCCTTTCACCAGTCAAAAGGGCATTCTACTCTAGAATATCATCAATATGCTTAGATAATGTGACGAGTGGCTGAACAACATTCACCTAGTCAAAGATCATCCCCCAAGCGTCCTCGACCAAGCAGCCGAACACAGCAACACCACTTGGCAATCAGATCAATGATCTCGCTCACCACCTAGTGAACCTCGAAAATCTTCTTGGTCTTAACGAGAGACTAACTGGCAGAGGGGCAATGGCAAGCATAAGGTTTCTCCTTGAAGGCTTGTCAATATAATCTCCGAAGGTCTGGCATATAGAGATTCTCATCGGGCTGGAAAGGCTCACAGGCAAAGGCTGGAAAGATATAGAGTCAACACCAACCGAGCAAGAAAAAAAATGGCATACCTCTAATTAAACTTTGGTCCTGAAAACTTGGAAAGAGTAGAAACTCCTCAAGAAGACGCCTTGGTAATCCACGCTCTCATAACCAATTATAATGTGAAGAAAGTGTTTGTAGACACATGTAGCTTTGTGAATATCATCTTTAAGGTGTTCAACCATATGCAAATTGACAAAGAAGAGCTCCGACTCATATCAATCTCAAACTTGTCCCTTCTTTAACTTAGTGGGTCAGGCCCTTAGGCCCGATAGACCCTTCATTACATAATTAAGAGTCATAAATGCTACTCCATGTTGATTGTTAGAGAGTATGGAGTGGTATGATTATACAAGATACAGGACATGTCTACCACGATGGGATTTTTTTTTTACCGTGACACTACAGTTAACTAATGAAGGAAGAATACTATTAAAAGAGAATTATTTAACAAACGAAATTAATATTAGGATGTAGTAATTATTAGAATAAATTAATTAATAAATTTCCTTTTATTACTTTGTCAATTAATACTTGTAATGTCTCTATATATATTGTATATCTTATGGATAAATAAATCAAGAATTTGTTTTATTATCACTTCTCTCCCGTCTAATTATCTTTACATGGTATCAGAGCCTTTCCTCTTCTTCTTCACCATGCCAACACCACTGTCTCTTCTTCCTCCAGCCTCTTCTCTCAGCCTCGAGATGTTGACCATCACCTCTTCTTCCTCCAACCTCTACGATATCCATATTCTCCATCTGGACCTCCACGTCTTCTTCTCCGTCTCCATCGATGCTTCAGTCGAAGAGAAATTCCAGATTCACATCCAGTACCGCCATTGAACTCCTTTCTCTATTGATTTTTTCCCCTTCTCTCTTCCATGCTTATCCCTTCCTTTATAAAATTTTTTCCTAAAATCTCTTTTTTTCTCTTTATTAATCTGTTTCTAAATCCCTCTCATTTTCTTATTTCTTTTATTTTTAAAAGCCCTCATCTTTTCAATCCCACCTTAAAAATTATCCCTTTCAACGGTTAGCCGCTCTCCTTCCCATGCATTTGTTCCTTTTTTATTTTGTTTATGATGTCATATAATCAACAACAGCACGACCAAAGGCAAAGTTCATAACTATATCAAATCTTCATATCATTGGGAGAAAATTTCATTGGTCATATACTCGAAATAAATGTCAAATTTGTCTCAGAATTAGATATATTGGTATTCAATGTCCTAAACGATTTGACTCAAATTTCATTGGTGGTTCTGCGGCTTCAAGATAACCAACTGCTTCACAAGTCTATTCTAAAGCCCTCTCGTCTATGCTTACTCATGATAAACCCCTAGAGTTTTCATTTACTAAATGGTATATTGACACTGGAGCAACTCTTCATGTCAGATTAGATTATAATATTTTTCAGATGTAATGTCCTATTATCGCTCAAATATGATTTGATTAGGCGATGATTTAAGTTTGCAAATTTCTAATCTTGAAAATACATATATCAATTTATTCAATCGTACTTTTCACATACACAATATCTTTCATGTTCCATCTATTACTAAAATATTTACTCTCTACATGTCAGTTTTATCTTGATAACAATATCATTTTTTAATTTTATTATAATCATTATCTTATAAAAAATAGAGGGACAAATGCTATTGTGTTTTATAAGAGAATAAAAAATGGCCTATACTATCTTCAAAGTTTTTTAATTCAAACTTTTGTTGGTGAATGCACAAATAAGTCAGCTTGTCATGCTCAACTTGGGCGTCCTTCTCTTTGTATTGTTCAGTCAATCATCAATAAGTATAAGTATGATTTATCTATTTCATTTATCTCCTCTCCATCTCATTCATGTAGGGTCTATATGAAATCTAAAAGTCATAAGTTACATATCTCTTCATCTGATCATATTTCTAATTTTCCACTTAAAATAATTCATTCAGATGTTTAGAGTTCTGCACTAATTTTGTCTAACTAAGGTTTCCAATATTATGTTACCTTCATTGATCATTTTAGTAAATATATTTGGTTCTATCCTATAAGAAGAAAATCTAATTTATTAGATATATTATGTAATTTTAGAAATCAGGTTGAATGATATTTTAATTGTAAATACTTTCTTTTCATTCTAATTGGAGGGGGTATAATATCAAGTTCTCCATCGTCATCTTGTCTTTTGTAAAATTGTTCATTTAATCTCTTGTCCTTATACTTCAAAATAAAATGACTCTACTAAGAGAAAACATAGATATATAGTTGAAATTGTCTTAGCTCTTCTTCATGATGCATTAGTTCCGCGTAAATTTTGGGATGAAGTTGTTAGCACTCTCATATATCTCATAAATCGACTTTCTACTTCATTTCTCAAGCATAAGTGTCATTTTGAAAAACTTTATAATCAAACTCCTGATTACAATTTTCTTTGAATTTTTAATTACGCATGTTATCCATGGTTACGTCCCTACTCTAAACACAAATTTGACTTTCATTCACTATAATATGTTTTCCTTGGTTATAGCAATTTGCACTATGGTTATCGTTGCTTGCATATACCAACAGGATGAATTTATATTTTATAACATGTTACTCTTGATGAGTCTCTATTCCCTTTTTCAGTAGCTTCTTCGATCTCTCCTCCAGATACGGGTGGCACCTTCTTGATGCCACCTAATATTATTAGAAGTGATGGCATCCTAGGTCCTACTCCGGAGCTCTCTAATTCTCATATACCATCAAAATCACCTTAAGTTGCTGATCCAATCTTTGAAGCTTCACTAGTCAAAGATAATACAAGTTCATCATCAAAATCACCATGTCAGTCTACTTTTATCGTCGTCATCAATAAGTGATTAAGATAATAATTCTCCTCGTCGCATGCTTCCCTTAAGTGACATATATATACGATGTTCACCGATGATAACTCAACATCCCCTTTCACGAGCTCTAGTGGTTTCTTCAAAATCTATTGAACTAACTTGTTTTACACAAGCGAGCAAGGATCCAAATTGGCGTAGTGCAATGGCTACAAAATTTTATGCACTTCTTCATAATGGAACATGGAGCCTAGTTCCGCGCACTCCCTCAATGAATGTTGTGGGCTCTAAATGAGTATTTCATCTTAAGCATTGAGCTAATGATTCTCTTGAACGACACAAATCTCGACTTGTAGCCAAAGGATTTAGTCAACAATCAAGCATTGACTTCAATGACACTTTTAGCTTAGTTATCAAAATTACATCTGTCAGACTATTATTATCGGTAACTATTAGTTTTAATTGGCTTGTACGACAATAAGACATTCCAAATGCATTTCTCCATAGTCATCTTGAGGAAATTGTATTTATAGAGCAACCACCTAGGTTCATTCATCCACAATTTTCATCTCATGTTTGCCAGCTCAAGAAATCCTTATATGGTCTTCGACAAGCTCCTCGTGCATGATTTCATCGATTATCTAATTGTTTACAAGTTCAAGGATTTTCTGGATCAAAGATTGACTCGTCTCTATTCCACAAATATAATGATAGATCTATTATACTTTTTTCTTATTTATGTCGATGACATCCTAATAACCGACAATGATCACAAGGGTGTCATAACTTTATTAAGTCTTCTCAATCAAGAATTTTCTACTCGAGATTTAGGTATTGCTCATTTTTTTCTTGGTATTGAACTTATTTCATATGAGGAAGGCTATCTTTTCTCTCTCAAAGCAAATACATTACTGGACTTCTCCAAAGAGTCAAAATAGATGAAGCACATTCGGTCTCTACACGAATTGTCATAAACAACTCTATAGCTTCATCCTCTCCCGCACTCTCTGGTCCACAGATTTATCAAAACATTGGTGAAGCCTTATAATATGTCATTATCACACGCCCTGATATTACTTTTGCAGTAAATTATGCTTGTCAATTCATGCATACTCCAACTGAATAAAATTAAGATAATATAAAAAAATATTTCGTTATCTCAAAGATATTATTCTACATGGTCTTCTTTTATATCACCAATCGTCTCGAGATTTACATGCCTATAGTGATGCGGATTGGGCAAGTTCTCCTGAAGATAGACGTTCCACTAGTGGATATGCAATATTTCTTAGACAAAACCTTATCTCATGGAATTCAAAAAAACAACTACGGTATCTCGTTCAAGCACTGAGGTAGAATATAAAGCTATAGCAAATACAACGTTTAAAATTATTTGGCTTCAATTACTTCTCTCTGAACTTCATCTTGCATCAAATATTGTACTAAAAATTTGGCATGATAATATTAGAGCAGCATATCTCACAGCAAATCCAATCTTTTATGTTCGTATAAAACATGTGGAAATTGATTTTCATTTTGTTCGAGAGCATGTGACGACTAAACAATTATCAGTTTCTTATATTTCTACGGAGGATCAAATTGTTGATATCTTTACTGTGTCATTATCCCAACAACATTTCAACAAGTTAGCAAGCAAACTCAACATTAGAGATCTCCCGTTGAATTTGTTGAAAGGTAAAAGAAAATGATTTAACAAACCAAATCAATATTATGATGTAGTAATGATTATAATAAATCAATTAACAAATTTCCTTTTATTACTTTGTCAATTGACCAATCATGTAATGCCTCTATATATATATATATATATATGCTATATATCATGGACAAATAAATCAAGAAGTTTGTTTTATTATTTTTTCTCTCTCGTCTAGTTATCTTTACAACTATCTCCATAGTATTATAAAAGGAGTCTGTATCTACAGACCAAGATATGCACACTGAAAAAAAAAGATATTCTCTTCATCTACTACTATTTATCTTCCTCATCCGTCAAGACTAACTTGAGCATCAGAGTAGTTGAGCCAGGGCACCCCTGACTAGGGCTGGCCCTGATTTTTAGGGGGCCCTTAGCGAAAAGAGAAAAAGGATCGCTATAGGAAATTTTTTTTTTACTAATGTACAATTTGAATAGAGTTTAATAGAAAACTTGAAAATCAATATATTTCATTTAAAATATGATAAACTCCATATAAAATATATTTCTCAAGATTCTTTAAAAAGTGCAACACCATACAAAATATCTTTCCTAAGTTTCTCCAAAAAGTGCAATACCTACAAATACAAAAAACAAGTATAAAATAATCATTGGAAAAATCTAAATCTTTAGCATTTTGAGAAGCAAAATCAACAATAAAATCTTCAAAATCAAGTTTTTCTACCTAATTTTTGATGCATAAAATTGTCAAGACATTTGCATTCAAATCATTATCATTATTTTCTCTCAATTCTTCGTACTCATTCGTTGCATGATTATAATCATTGTTTTCTTTCAATTCTTCCCACTCATTGATTGCATGATCATTTAGTTCTTCTTGATTACTCGATTGTTGTTTATTTGTTGCATGATCATTTAGGGGGTGTTTGGTTTATATTTTTCGTGTTGTTCTCTATTTTCATTTTCTGAGAAAATGGAAAACACGTTTGGTTTGTATTTTCCACTTTCATTTTCAAGAAAAAGATTGAGCATTTTCTAAAAAAAATGAAAAGCACGGAAAAGTCATTTTCTGAAAAATGAGAAAATAGAGTTTTCTGGAAAATGAAATGAAAATGTAAACAAATCAAACGCACCCTTAGTTTTTCTTGACTTTTTTCTTATGATTCATCAATTAAATCTTCAATTGAAGAGTCAGCTTTAAAAAACTTACGAAGAACGTCTTTGTCAGTTTTAATAATATATTCCACTCTTATTTTTTACTCCCAGATTGATATTTCTTTGGAAACATGTTTGTACTATAAATTTCAGATGTAAAAATAAAACATACAAAACTAGCAATGAAACAAACACAAGCTGAAAATAATAGTGAAATAGCAATAAAGTCTGATTTGTGCTTGAAGCAATCTATAATCTAGTCTATAATGATTAGAATTGGAATGATATATTTTAACTCTTTCAAATCTGTAAGAAAAATTATAAAATATTGGGCTCCAATACAATATTAAAAATTAATATTGAATATTGACAATAAGAAAAAATATAGATAAGTAGGTAACTTGCATTATAAGTTTATATATTGATGAAACTAAAACTTCAATTAGAGAATATACTTTTTTAATTTAATTAGAAGAGATTCAAAAGAGAAGAAGGGAGGAAATTAACATTCATAATTTAAACTTTACTCTTTAGAGTATCCTGACTTCTGTAAACGAATTAATAAAGAAAGAGTTGTACAAGGAATAAAATCTTGGAAAGGAAAGAAAAAAAAAAAGAAAAAATGATTGTTTACATTCCTTTTTTTTATTCTTTTCTTTTTTTGATTTTTAATGGAATTTTTTTTCCTTTATTAAAACAATCCAATAATATATATATTTTTGGACCTTTAATAAAATAATCCAATAAAATATTTTTTTTAGGACCATTATTAAAACAATCTAACAATATATGTATATTTAGACCTTTATTAAAATATTATAATAAAATATATTTTTTAGATTTTTATTAAATAATCTAATTATATAATATATATTGTATATGCATATCAAATTTGAGACCCCTAAAAATCGGGGCCCTAGGTCGTCGCCCTAGTGACATGACTCAGGGTCGACTCTGCCCCTGACCTCTCTTCCTGTTGTCTCTATTCCAGCTTGATGAGGTCTCTCGGCATTTAACCCTCAACGATCAAGTCAACATCGAAGACGGCTCACCGGTCACTCATATGTCGATGATCTCAGACAGATCAATGTAATTTTGGCCTAATTATGGTAAATAACGGATCTCCGGTGCAGTTGCTACACGCCAGTGGTGTTGACTGAGACGTGGTCGCTGATGGACACTAGCCGTGGGAATACCGGATCGGAGGGTGGTGATGCAGAACAGAGATCCAAGGACGGTGCCGGCGAGCTCAAGGGCTTCTGGTCGAAGTCGACGGCGAAACAATCCCACTTGAAGTATTCATTTTTCCCTGAATGTTTAATTTTCCCCCTTCTACTTTACTTTATTACGGATTATTCTCGGAATGTTGATGCTGCGGTTAAAGAGAGGCAGCTAAAAGCTTCAGGAATTGTTGGATGCTTTTATTTGCTTTCGGGCTGACTTTTGCTTTGCAGAAGAAGTTCTTTGTAACCTTGACCCTTGAATTAATGTCAAAAATTTTGGACTAGAAAGTAAATTCATGCAGTCTAGCTATGTATTAACCTTGTTTGCATTAATGGGTGAAAGTTTTTATGGCCAACTTCAAATTCAAATCAAATAAAATTAATCCTTTTAATCTTATCCATAATCCTTATATCAGCAAGCCCTCTAAAACTAGTTTCTTTGTCGTAATAATTAAAATTTATTTTGAAAGCCTCTAAATCATTGTAGCACCATGATGGAGAAGCAAGAAAAAGACAGTACTGAACCATCAACTTTCCACTTAATTTGCTTAGTGCTGAGCAAATGTGGTGCCACAAGTTGATGTTTGTCTTCTATGACTGGTCATCATGATGATCTCAACTTGCTGTTCATCATATTTAATAATCCATTTTAAGGCCAATTTTTAGTTCGCAGAACTCTGAAAAAAATAATGTTTAATCTGCACTGAAAATTAACAGATTGCAATTAATTAACACTTCACAGATCAGAATCAATGAATATAAACTGATTGAGTTTATCCCTTGGGTCATGCAGAGACACAATTTTGGTGGAGTGCTGGGAGGTTCCGTTTATTTGTTTTTTGACAAAAAAAAAATACTAATCTTTTATCATTAGGCCTTTTTTATGAAGAATAAATTATTTTAGGAAGAAGTCAAATTCACTTTCTTATTCATTTACAAGATTTTCGATCAATCTAAGAAGAGACGATTGTTCTCCTTTGACAAGTCAAGAAAATTAAGTGATTTGGGTGTTTTAAATGGGCCATCCACTAGAGAACTCCAGGCGGATTAAGAGGATCAAAATCAAATAGATGATTAGGTCAAGTCGATTGGATCACTCGAGCAAATTGATTGAATGAGCCAATTGGATCAGTCAATCTAATAAAGCCAATTGGGTTATTTGTTGAAACGAGTTGATCCTAAGTTGGTTAGTCGAGATAATAGGTTAGTGTTACTATAGATGATACATGTTGGTTAGTTGGTTAGATAAGACAAATAAATACAAACATAGACAATCGATAGTCAATGGAGAAAAGTAACATTTTGGCGGGAAATTTTCTTAGGGTTCTAAGGAACGAGATTCTTGGTGGTGAATAATAGTGTTCGTGTGGTGAAATTTCGCTCTACGGAAGTTCTTGAGGAAACTCGACGGTGGCAATATGCTTTGATTGGTAGTGTTTTTGGGTATTCTCCTCTTTATAAGCAAATTGAGAATTTTGCTCTTAATCGATGGAAGCAATATGGTCTTTCCTCTGTGATTCATATTACACACCAGAAGTTGTGTAATTAGTCCAGCCTTGATAATTTTCATTTGTCTGCTCTAGGTAGAATTTTATTGCTTTTTGATGGCTCTAAAATCAGTTTTACTGTGGAAAAGGTTACGACTCAATTTCTTCATTGTACAGCTTGTTTGGGGTCCAAAATTTTTTGGTGGACTCTTGCATATGGCTCTAATTCCCCGGTGGAGCGCGATGCTCTTTGGTCTAAACTAGTTGACCTTACTCTTTCCACTTCCGGTGCTTGGTTAGTGTAGGGAGATTTTAATGTCATTTTGAATAATTCTGAGAGAATTAGGGTACCCATATGATAGATTGTGGATCTGAGTTTAAGGTTTATCTTTTTTAGGTGTGGTCTTTCTGAGCTCAGTAATCATGGTTCATTTTTCACTTGGACAAACAATCAGGACGCTAAGGCCCGTATCTGGCGAAAGTTGGATAGATGTTTAATCAATTCTGATTGGCTAGATGTGCTTCCTGAGTCTGATTATGAGGTCATTAGTCCAGGATTGTCTGATCATTCCCCTCTTATTGTTCATATTAGGAATACAATTCCTCGACGTGCCCCGCCTTTCAAATTCTTTAATATATGGACTGCTCATCCTCATTTCAAGCAAATTGTTTCTGCTGTTTAGAGATCTCCTATCTCTGGCTCTTCTATGTTTGTGCATTAGTCTAAGCTCAAGTTGCTTGCTAAGGAGCTCCGTGTTCTTAATAGAGTAGAATTCTCAGATATCTCTATTCGAGTTGCTAATGGTAAAACTTCTTTGGATCATTTGCAGTCTAATCTTCACCAAGATCCTCTTAATCAAGATCTTTTAGATCAAGAGCGAGCTTTGGTTATTCATTATAGATCTCTAAAATTCTGTGAAGAGAGCTATTTCAGGCAGAAAGCTCATGCTGATTGGTTAAGGTTGGGTGACCAAAATACTAAATATTTTCATCAATCCCTCAAACTCAGATCTGCTAGAAACAACATTGTATCTCTTCATCTTCAAGATGGCTCTATGTGTTCTGATCATCTTACTATCTCTCGTGCTATGATTGATTTTTATGAGCACCTATTGGGATTTGAGTCTCATGCTACAGTATATTCTGATTCATCTATTTGGCAGACTGGTAAGCTTCTTTCCTCTGAGCAAGCTACCTATCTTTGTAGGTCAGTATGCCATGATGAGGTCAAATCTGCTCTTATGGGTATGGGAAGTAACAAAGCCCCTAGTGTGGATGGTTTTAATGTTTACTTTTTCAAAAAAGGAATGGGATTCTGTTGGCCCTTCAGTTTTTGCTGTTGTTGATGAATTTTTCAGAACTAGGCATTTATTAAAGCAATTCAATTCCACTGCCCTTGTGATTATTCCAAAAACTCCCAACCCTTCTAGTCTTACTGATTATCGGCTCATTGCTTGTTGCACTATTATATATAAACACATTACTAAAATTCTTGCTATTAGAATGTCTCAAGTTTTACCCTCTATCATAGCTTTGAACCAATCTGCTTTTGTCATAGGTCGTAGAATAGCAGACAACATTTTATTGGCCCATGAACTTGTACACAACTATCATAGAAATAATGGCAACCCAAGGTTTACTCTAAAAGTAGACTTGCGGAAGGCTTTTGATTCAGTTTCTTGGGATTTCTTAGAAAAAGCTCTTTTGAATCTAGGATTTCCTTTTCAATTTACTGACTGGGTTATGACATGTGTTAGAACTGCCACCTTTTTCTATTGTTATTAATGAGGGTTTGAAGGGCTACTTTCATGGGAAAAAAGGAGTTAGACAGGGTGATCCTATTTCCCCTCTTCTTTTTGTTATTGTCATGGAATATCTTTCTCGTTATTTTCACCATTTGATCTCTCCTGACTTTGGGTTTCACCCTGAATGTCGTATTCTCCTAATTACTCGTCTCTGTTTTGCTGATAATCTGTTGGTATTCTGTCGTGGTAGTTCTAACTCAGTCACTCAAGTTTTGTCCATTCTTAAACACTTTGAACAAGTTTCTGGACTCCATATCAATGGGGGCAAAAGCCTTGTTTTCTTTTCTGGTGTTGCTGATTATATCAAAGTTGAAATCTTGACCATATTAAACTTCAATGAAGGTCCCCTCCCTATGACGTATTTGGGGATATCTTTAATATCCTCAGGTCTAAAAAAAGAGTATTGTGACAAAATTATTCATAAACTCACTGCTAGAATTACTTGTTCGACTTCTCATTTTCTCTCTTATGGGGGTAGGATCCAATTGGTTATCTCTGTTTTACAAAGCCCCTATGTCTATATATGTTCTGTTTTTATGTTGCCAAAATCGGTTGTTCAGTCTATTGATAGACTCTGTCGGGATTTTCTTTGGCACGGCAATTCCAATTCCAAATCCAGACCCATTGTTTGGCATGATGTTTGTCTACTTAAAAAGGAAGGAGGCTTGGGACTTAAGTTATTGTCAGTTTGGGAATATGCTGCAGTAGGTAAAAATATATGGTTTCTTTTAACCTCTTATGAAAGTTTATGGGTTACTTGGATCAGGGCAAATAAGCTTCGAACCATGAGTTATTGGGGGGTAATTAAGCCCCCTAATGCCAGTTGGTGTTGGAGGAAACTTCTTGATTTTCGCTCTATGTTTAAGGGTTTGTTTTCCTACTCCCTTGGCTCTGGTATGCATTTTAAATTTTGGACTGATCCATGGCTTCGAGGTATTTCGTTGATTGAGAAATTCTCATCTATCTGTATTAATGATGTTTGGCATGCTAATCAATGGTGGTTGCCTGATTCTATTGACTCTATTACTGCTCAAGCTTGGGACTTTATTACTGCCCATTTTACTTGGTCTATCGATTCAGAGATTGTTTCTTGGAAGCTTGCCACTTCTGGTATATACTCAATTACTTCTGCTTATGAATATTTTCGGCCTAAAAAGTCTATTGTGGCTTGGTGTAACTTGATTTGGGGCTCTTCTCATGTCCCTAAATGTAGCTTTATTGCTTGGCTTGCAATTAAGAGGAGACTTGCTACTCGTTCTAGACTGTTCAGATGGGGGGTTGCCTCCTTTGATCTTTACCGTTTGTGTGGTATTCACAGGAAGACTATTTCTCATCTTTTCTTTAATTGTCCACTTTCAGCTATGGTTTGGACTAAGATACTACATTCCTGCTTTATCAAAAGGGTCATTTTACGTTGGAATAGAGAAGTCAGTCGGTTTTCTAGGCATGCTTCCTCTAAATCCAGACGTTCTCAAATTTGTCGAGTTGCTTTATGCCTAGTTGTATATTGGATTTGGAGAGAGCGCAATGATGCTATTTTTAAGGGACAAACTCCTAACTTGAGCATATTTTCCTCGACGTGTAAAAATTAATTCATTTTAGATTTTTTTGATTTGTTATACCCTTGGATTGAGCATTCTCCTTGGGTTGCATAATTTTTTGAGAATTTAGAGGATTATTTCTGAGGATTATTTTTATTCCGGTATGAATGGCAGTTAATAAAGATGATAAAAAAAATGATTTTAGTAACAAATGATTTTCCTTGCAAATTAAGAGACAATCACAGTTGGCGAGCAAAGAAAAGGAGTTGGCTTTCAAGGCTTTAGCATAAAGTTAACAACAATAATAATATTCATCGTCATCATCCATTCATCGCCCTCTAATTCATGTTAATCAATTATTCTTCCGTTCAACTGTCCCAAATCATTCCACTACATTTCTCACTAATAATAATTGCACTAATCTATTTCTTTTTCTCGAAAATAATGTGAATAAAAATCCAATTCGATCCGACTTTAAATTATTAAAGTTGGATTTATATGATTTTTTTTTTTTGAAAAAAAAAAAATCGTGAGAAGAAACTTCAAATATCAAGTCGGTTCTTTCTTTTTTGTCAAACAAACGGCCCAATTCTTAAAATCTAATGTAGCGACGACACGTGGCTCGACGTGTACACTAATTCATGAGTCAGCGTGAAGTCACGCGATGCGACGTGCCATCTGTTTAGACCGGCTTTCGTCGTTCCATTTTGAACCGGCGGATCGGTTTAGCCTTCGGTTCCCCGGCTCGATTTGCTTCGATGTTTGGACAAAAGTCAAACATACGATGAACCAATTATAGATCTATGGACATTTAGATCGGATCGGTTTGGTTCTCCAATGGCTAGAGCGGTCCGGTTTGCATTCAAAATGTTGATTTCAAAGACGAGAGAGAGATAAGAGATTGCAATCAAATAGCGACGGGAAAATCGTTGTTTACTTGCTTACTATATTTTCTTTTTAAATTAAAACATATTTTAAACACACTTGTGACTTGTTATATTTCGCCTGCAAAAAGACATTCATAGTTTAAATATGTACAAAATATATTAAATGCGTCCATAATATTTTTAATCGCGTGCAAAAAGAAGAAAAAAAAATAGTTTTCCTTTTTTTTCCAGAAAGATAAAATAGAATAAAATCCATGCCGATCATCTGCCATCTTTGGCCTTCGCCGGCATCACTGCGACAGGCGGCGCGATGCAAGCCGCGGCCGTCTCTCGCAGTATCTTCACTACCTCCGTCATCGACGGGCGGAGCCCGGGGTTGTCTCCGACGCACATTGCGGCGACTGTCAGGGCGGCCGCGGCCTCCCCGGCGTCGTACTCCTCTCCCAGCCTCGCGTCCACCACCTTCGCCGCCCACTCCCCTGGCGATCGCAGTGCCGCCGCCATCGCGGCCGTCAGTCGCAGCTCCCGCTGGGCATCGAATGCCTCCTCCCCAGTTACTATCTCCAGGAGCAGCACCCCGAAGCTGTACACATCGCTCTTCTTCGAGACCATCCCCGTCCGCAAGTAGTATGGGTCGATGTACCCGGGCGACCCCACCGCCATCGCCCGTCCGGACCGCGGCGGCGCCACCGCCGCTGAGAACCCCGCCCGCGCCGACCCGAAGTCGCAAAGCTTCGCCTCCATCCCGCCGTCGAGGAGCACGTTCGCGGCCTTCACGTCGCCGTGTATCACCGTGGGGTCACACCCGTCGTGCAGGTACTCCAGCGCTCTCGCCACTTGGTGCGCCACAGCCATACGCCTCGCCCACGGCAGCGCCGTCCCACCTCCTCCGTGGAGTTTCTCGTGGAGGGAGCCATTCGGTTCGTACTCCAACACCAAGACACCTTCTTCCTCTGCAATGGTCAAGAAATTAGGGCTAGATTTGGGAGGGATGGAAAAGGACGAATACGAATACGATTCCGAGCCCGACCACGGTCGTCGCAGTATCCGAGGAGGCGCACGATGTGAGGGTGGCGCAGCCGGAGGAGGACGTCGAGCTCCTGGCGGAAGGCTCGGTGGAAGCGCTCGCTCGGTCGGTGGAGCTTGACGGCCGCGAGCGAAGCGTCCGGGAGGCGGGCAAGGTACACGGTGCTGGAGCCGCCTTCGCCGACCACTGCGTCGGGGGCGAACTTCCCCGTCAGCGATTCGATCTGCCGCCACCGATACCGATGGACTTTGTCCCCGGTTCCACCGCCTCCTTTTTCCTTCTCCGGCGCAGTTCCCGGGCCGTCCCCGATGCGGGGATGGGCCGGGCCGGATTCCCAGTCATCCGCAGTCCGGCAGCAGCACCAGAGCGGTATTCTGTACCCGCAGAACATCCTAAAGCAAACACTGTACCGGAGGCAATAGCCAATTGAGGTGGTCATATATTTATAGGGTCATCTAATCACATAATTAGTAAATAATTAATAAACAATTCTCCTAATAATAATTATATTTATTGTCTCTTGGATTTCTATTCTACCGATAGAAGAAGGGAAGTAGAATTCTCCTTTTTGGAAATTAATAAACAGAGATGTGTACGCCTTAACTGTATCGGATGTTGCCTTCCCAACCATCATCAATATCCGGCTCGAACCGGTCAATCCGGTCCAATTCCTCCGGCCCACGATCAATTTAGAAAACTAGATTAATTTCGGAAGTCACGAAAATGAATTAAAAAGAAAATAATGAAATTGTTAATAAAATTTAAAAGTCAAAAGCATGCGATCATACAAATTTGGAAGCCATGTAAAAAAAATCATGCCATTAATATCTTTCCTAATTGATTATTGGAATTTTATAATTGGAAACAAATTATTTGTCCTCATCGATTGCCAGCAATGCCTCGAAATGAATAAGGTGATGCCCATACTCAACTAAATCATTTAATTATTTGTTGCCAAAATAAAAGTCAACAAAAAATTTGATTAAAACCTACCATTTTAAAAAAAAAAAATCTCAAATTATATAAATAAGTAAAATTATTTTTAAATCGATCAAAATAGTTACTACAATATTATAGTATTATTGTATTAATATTACATATTTTGATAACTAAAAAGAAGTTATTTTACATGGTAGCGGTTAGTTATAGTCGTTATAAATTCTTGAAAAATTAAGCTCCTTTTATTTTTATTATTTTTTTTTAAAAAAAGCCTTCTTATGATAATTTATATAATTTGGGATGTCCATTTTATTTTTACCCAAAAAAACATTTCTAAGAAATAAATGGATAATAAAATTTTTAAAATACGTATATATTTGGATACCTTCTGAGTTAAAAATAAAAGATTGTCGTGTTAATGAACAATTAAAGGGGGTCGCCTCACACAACAACTACTAACTACTTCTTTCGTATATAATTAATGGTGTATTTTTTTATATAGCAAAATAATAAATTAACTTGATTATTTGATATTGACAATTAATTTGTTTAATGATGGATATCTAAGCACTTCAAGATATTAATTTATATCTCTATGTAAATATATTTGACTTATGCTAATTTTGTCTTAATTTTTAGTTTTTTATTTTTATTTTTTGTTTTCTGTCAAACAATGGTCTAAAATGAAACTTCAATTCCTTCCCTTAAACTCGAGTAATTTCAGAGTGCCATTTGAGGATTAGAAAATGCATTATTTTGATTAACGTACGTCGTGTATTGACTGATATCTCATTATATCATATTTTGATAATATTCATGTTTTTATTTATTTATTTATTTGAGAGAGCAACAAACTTTGACTGCTATTAAATGTTGTTGTTTGCATATATGTTTTAATTCTTATTTTTTAAAAATAATAATAATAATAATAATAAACAGTAGAGAGAAAAGTATTATAAAATAGGAAGAAGAGCAAATCAAATTAAGCATGCAAACAAGAGATTCTCCTTCTCCTTTCTTTCAATTCCCCTGTTTGCCAATTGAGATTCTTCCTGTTCTTCACCGGAAGAAGCAACATTTGCTTGAATTGATCAAGCGAATGCGAATATTTTATTAACGGAGTTTCTATGTTCTTGCTCTTCCTATAGGCGACGACAATGGCGTCGAGGGGAATCCCACTTGGGTCGCCTCTGGGCAAAACGAAGGAACCTCCTCCTTCTCTCGAACTCTTTAGTGGCGTCGGCGGCGGAAGGAATTTCCCGCCGCTCGTCGTCGCGGTCATCCCCGTCCTCGTCGGCGCGTTTCTGCTGATCAGCTACTACTACGCCATCGTGAAGAAGTACTGCGGCACTTTGGACTCCTCGTGGCGGCGCTCCGGCGGCGGCGGCCGAGAGTTCTACGACGATCGCTGGCGCGAAGAAAGATGGGATTTTTCGGAGTCGGATGGACTCGACGACGCCTCGATCGCCAAACTCTCGGTCCGCGTTTACGGTTCCGGCGACGGATTCGTCGGCTCCGCCGATTGCTCGGTGTGCCTGGGAGAGTTCCGGGAGGCGGAGCGACTCCGGTTGCTCCCCGTGTGCGGCCACGCCTTCCACCTGCGCTGCATCGACGCGTGGCTGAAGGCGCGCGCCAATTGCCCCCTCTGCCGGGCCAACGCCTTGCCGGCCAATCCGCCGCCGGAATCGCCACCGCCTGCTGAACCGGTCGTCGCCGACGGCGATGCGGCGGCGATATTGGTCGGAGGCGAGGAGTTCGGAGCCATGAGGCGGTCGATGTCGATGGAATTGGCACACGAGCAGCGTACTATGAGCTCGGTTCCGTTGAAGAGATCCTTCTCGGGTGGAAGGTTGACGGGAACCAATTCGATGCTTCCTTTATGAGATCATTCATGGTAATAGTTTCAAATTTCAATCAGATGAACATGAACACTCATTAGACGAAGAACTCGAAAGGAACGTTGGTAATAATACTTCTTTTTAAATCGGGTTGCTTAAGATATTAATAATATAAAAATTAGCGGTTTTTTTATTTATTAAAAAATTAGTAGTGGGGTGAGAGAGGCTCGAACTCTCGACCTCAGGATAACTCAACAGCTATGAGACCTACGCGCTAGCCAACTGCGCCACCACCCCGCGATGCAAATATGTCATTATTAATATATCCATTTTATAAAGATAATTCAATTTCCAATATAAACTAGGTTTCAATTTTAATTTTAACATATATAGACTATTAACACTGAACTAGGCAATTAAAATTTTGATATCATTATACACGTAAAATTTAATTAATCGATGTATTTTTCTACCTTACTTTACACGTTATAATATTAAAATCTTAGTTGGATTAATTTGTTTTTTTTTTTTACTCTGGGTAGATACGAGAGAGCATATTAAAGTTACGGTGCTCTAGAATCAGTGTTACTGGAGGAGACGAGTTCAAAATTATCTCCAAGGAAGGTAGTAGACGACTATAGTCTATATATATAGCAAGCAACAGTGATGTATATAGACAAAAGTACTAGTGCATCACTAAATTTGCTGCCTTCTATCTCTTATATATACAAAGAGCCGTTGACATTTTCACTCTTGAAATCGACCACTAAAAAGGAAAAGAAAAGAAAAAAAGCTCACAAGTCGAGATAAGTTGCTGTGGGCGGTTATGAACACAGTGCTGAAGTTTGGATGATGCTACCCTAAGCTTTGATGTCAAGCATTTTAGGCTATAGTGTACAAGGCATGCATGGTTGTAGATGTCTAAGTACCACTAAAGCCACCGAAGAGAATCAGCGAAGTGTTGACTCCGGGAGGATCTTGTCTCTTAACAGACTTCCCTGTTCTCTTTCTCTCCGTGCCTGCAAAGGCAAGAGATAACGAGAGGGATTCTGGCAAATCATCATCACCGCGGTCGGCAGTAGTAGAACTTGAGAGTTTTTCGAGTTTTCGGTCATGAACCAATGGAAAAAAGGACTGAAATGTTTCCTTCTTGGACGAAGGCTTCTTGCCACCTAAAGCTAATTCGAGATCAGGAGCATTTGATTGTGGTGTATCTTCATCAACTGGGGGAAGGAAGTATCTGAAACTCTCCGTCAACTCGCTCCTACTGGGACAGGAGTCCACCGGAAAGAAACACCTTTCAGTGCATTGCGATCTCTCAGTCATTGCATGGCTGTAGTTCACACCGCCGCCATTTTGCTTTTCTTCGAGGTAGCTAGTTAGAGATGGATGCAGATTAGATGACAATCCATATCCCATATTTGTATCTACTCTATAACCGGCAGAAATAGGGCCTTCCTCCTCATATTTTGTCCGTTTGTGCTCTCGTTCCTCTTCCATAGGGACATCTTTTTCATCTCGCCATTCATAAGCTTCGATACTCTCTGATCTTTGACCATATAGTGTTTCTGACCAAGAGTGGGCACGCTTCATGTTGGGCTTTGAGTCCCAGCTCAGGCAATCAACTTTTATTTTTTCTTCTGGCAGAGATTCTATTTTCACCGGGTTCTTCTTCTTCTCCCTCATCTCTTGAGTCTCATCACCATCTGCTTTTTTGAGAAAAAAATGAAACATGGAACAGCAGTGAAAGGATAATAACACAAATTACCACATCAAGTATTTGGTAAAGAAAAATCACCTTGTGGGAAACCAGAAGGGACTGAATATCCAGATAATGATCTGGTAAGTTTTTTCTGTTCACCAACAGCATCAACGTGAGTAATTTTTCCAACATCGACCTCGTTATTAGTGTTTCCCTGCAAGCAAATGGGAAATTTCTCATTCGTAATTGTATCTTTCCATAAAAACAAGAACAAGGTTAATCACGAGGGGTAAACGATCATTCAATGCAAATAGATGTTGCAGCCAGTAGAATTCATATTTAAAGATCAATGTTTAAAATATCAGTTACTACAGAACTTACTGAAACCAGTCACGGTTATCAGAAATACATTTTAGAGCCAGTGTTTGAATCTCTGTACAAAAGCCAGGCATAGTCCTGACTTCCGAATGGTGCCGAGCAGTAGTCCAACCTGTATCTACCAGAATCACCAAGAAAAACAAAGCGTATACATTGTGTGCTGCTCTGTGAATCCTTGCTGGATTGTACCAGCATCCATAACATCTAATGACTCATTGAGGAACTGGTACCTATTGCCGAATATGTATATATGAATCATGTAAATGATAAACACATGCTAATAGATTTTGACACACTAAGCAGTACAATCCAGAGTTCCTGCGGGAAACTACAATGTACAAACATACTTGGAGGTCATCGTCTAAATCTTTACACCTTAGTACATGTGTATACTGTATAATGATGATCCAGACACAGACTGGTATGCGTCACCAGACTGGTGACGTATTCCATTCTGCATCCCACAGCTTGACCAAGTAAAAGATTCATATATTATATACTGACAAGTATCTAGCATTCATCGGATGCCAGTAATCATCCATACCCCTAATATATAATGGTTGAACTAGTATCTAATTTACCAATATGTAATGTTTGCTCAATTTAGGTCCAATCATATTGGGTGGTCCAAGTCAGTAGAGTACAAAATATAAGCTGATTATCTGAATCGTGGCCTAGGTTACCTTGATGGTCACAACAGAAGCTGTTTATACACCTCCGTCAACTAGTAAATACAACCTTCCCATCCAAAAAAACATATGATAAATTAACCAAATGGTCTGTGTATTGATAGCCTAATCACAATTGAAATGAAGAAAGTCTGTGTATGTATATCAACATAAAGGTCTAATCACAATTGAAATGAAGAGAATCAAATCCACCTGTATACATGTAGACAGCTCGACAAGAGTTGAGTTCTTAAAAGTGAAAAGTTGAAAAAACTTGATGTTGCTGACAAAATGAGTTCAGGCAACGCAGCCCCTGAGTGTAAGGTTACATGTGTATGACTAATATTTTTGTGATGCTAATAACTATCACAATTGAGTAGTCATTCAATAAAAAAACATCTTATGTGCAAATATAGATGACGATAATCATCTATTAAGGAAGAAAAGTAAACCTACCAGTTCAGTTCTGTAGCATGCGAAGTGATCTGGCAGTTCATTGCTCTCTGTCTCAACAGCTGCCTTGCATAATGAATGTCTAATGCCACAAAAATCTTTGGCGTCATGATTATCATTATCAAGGCTGGTAGATGAAGTACCATGAAAGTCCACAACAGAATCAAACTTTACTCTTTTATCAGCACAGGATTCATTACTAATAAGTTCTTTCGGTATGTTCTGATGAGAATCATTTTTCAGCAAGGCGGATACTTCATATGCCTGAGAAGATATATCTTGAACAAGGGGTTTGCCGAGTATCTTTGATTCACAAGGATTGTCATGCATAGCAGTATGAGGATTTGAAGAGTCCAATTTCCTTACTCTGAAGACACCCCAAAGGAAAAATAATGTATTCCAACCTAAAAGGCATACAGAAAATCAAATAGTTGAGATAAAATTCCAAATGGAATTATTTTATGCATGTTCTATCAGATCGCAAATAGGCTGCCAAACTATCTTTGTTCCAATCGGATAACAAAATTATCAAAACTATTTCATTCAGGATTCAGGTCAACCTGCTAGATTTACTTACACAGTAAAACAGTGATTGACATGTGGTAGCTAACTAAGCATCCATGTCAGTTGTCATAATCAATCAAGAGTTATACTAATGCCTCATAAGCACAATGAAGGATTCTAATGTGATCTCATAGCAGATATAATAGTTATGGTAATTATGACAATGTGGATGCTGAGCCACCACAACAGCTACCTGTTATTAACGATTAAGTAAATCTAACAAATAGGATTGAAGTTGAATGATCAAGTTTAAACAAAAGGAATGTTTACAATCCTAATTGAAATCTAGGTGATACTTGAGGGACCATTGTGCAATTAACTGTAACATACTTTACAAAGGTAGATAAAAAGAGGATGACATTTGTCAAAAAGAACTCAAAACTGAACAAAAAGACAAATGGTGTATTGATATGAGCTTGGATTTCTTACGCTGAGAACTCTCAGGTAGAAAACTTGAAGGAAATATAAGAAGCTCTAGTTCATTGACATTTCCTTTGAGGGCTAGATCATTTTTCAATGCAGTCTCCAATAGCTTCTGGTAAGTTTTTTCAAAACTGCAAAAATAAACAAGAAATCATCTTTTGAAAAATATTATCATTCCAAATGTAAACAGAACATTTCAACCATTCAAACCTCTCAGAATCTTTAGCGAAGAAATATAGAGCAATGTTATTTTCTTTAGGACCAGTCTCTTGAAACTGCAATGGCCACAAACTAACCCGAGGAACTTCCTCCAACTGAATTTTGTAAGGAAATTGGCATGATATTTCATGCACCTTGGGTGATGCAAAATTTGACAAATGAGCTTGAATTCCACCAATAATTTCAGGAACTCTTCCAATTCTTAATATCTCAAAAACACCCCTATAAGAAAATTAATAAATGAGCATAGAATGATGCAATGGTACCCAAGGAAAGAAGATAAGATATAAGCTTCACTAAAATCTAATTTTAGAAATTGAGAGAGTTAAGTATCATACTGCCATATAAAATCATGCTCTGGCATGGCAAGTGATCTAACGGTAGTTGTCTGTAAAGGCAAGTGATCAGGTAAAATTTGAGTCAAGTTGCTCCCATTCACTTCATATAAAGCAGTAGGGTTGGCATTTAGGTCCTGTACTTGACGAACAAATGATGACTCCATCAAGTGTTTGCCTTGATCGTCTATACTATTTTTTCTGCTATAGTCAGTATCATTGGTACCTAATATCCTTTTCCCTATGTGCTCTTCTTTTATAGGCAAATTGTTCTGAGATATACTTGACAAAGAACTTCTGGAAGATCCTTCACAAACTGCACTCTTCCTAATCTTCTTTGTGCTATGCATTACAGTTTGGAGGGCATCCCTCCACTTGTTCCTCTTTCTTGCCCCATCTTCCAAACTCACATCGGCAGGATGGTTCTTAGATGCAACTTGGCTAGACTCAGTAGCATGGGTTGTGCTACACAATCTCGACTCAGAGATATCGACAGTTCTACACATTGTAGCTTTGGGTGCATCTCTCCACTTATCCCTCTTGCTTGTCCTATTGTCTGAACTCACATCAACAGAAGGCTTTGCTGAAGACATGGGAAGTCTGGCATTTTCGCAAGAGTCAGTATCCTGGTTTGCTTCATTTAATTTGGCGTGATCTGATTGATGAATCACCCCTGACATGGCAAGTCTTGACTTGCCAAAACTATCTTTGGTTTTCTCATCTGTTGGAACCTGGTGGGAGCCTGCAGAAGGTGACTCCCTTCCTGTTGCAACTCCACCCGCATTCTTGGAAGATCTAGCTGCTATGGAAGATCCATGAATATCTTCACTTCTCTGAGATTCAACAACCTTTTTATTTCCAGTGTCAACATTGACAACGCTTTTACTTTTAAATGATAGTGGTTTCTTCAGTCCTGTATGCAGTAAAAAAGTCAACAAGATAAGTTATTACAATGTTAAATGTAAAAATTCTCAGGTAATTAAAAGATATGTTCACTAAATAAGGTTCTCTAATAGAAGACTCTTTACCTAATTTATTTTCTGTATTGGATCCTTTGCTACTGGTAAGGCTTGTTGTCTCAAACTTATTAGTTGAATCTCTGTCAAGTGGTGCAATCTTCAAATCCATCTTTGGAATATGCTTTCTTTTGATTGGCAGTGGGCCAACAACTGTGTCATCAACAACAATGGTGGAACTAGTTCTCTCTAAAACATTTCTTTCCACACCGGTGGATCTCGCTCTCTCCATAACATTTCTTTCTTTCAATTGTTTGAAGATTTTGGGATTCTCAGCTCGAGGTGATTTAAGTGTCTGAGCTTTCGTTGGTTCGTCATTAAGATGGTCTGAGCTCACACTCTTGAATGATGCAGACTTGCTCAATGTTTTCACTAGTGTCATTGTTTTTATGTTTCCTGATGTAGACTCTCTAGTTAGTTTTTGGGAGACAGCTTCAGACAATTTCTTTACTTTGGCTTCAACATTTTTCTTAAAAGAAACTTGCCTTGGAAGAGTCCCTGTCCAAATTGTAAGGTACCAGTTGTGCTTAATCAAGAAGTAGAGAAAATAAATACAATATTTGAAACATGAAAACTTACCCCTTGGAGAATAATGCTCTCTTTGGATAGATTTAGAATCCAATGTAAGTGAACGAGTAAGGGTTGGAGAATTGCTTGTAGCCAAACCTTCAGAAAATAAAGTTAGGTTGGCTCCCTTTAATTCAGTAGTATGAACGCTTTTAAATGAATTTTCATGAGAATCCAAAAGTGAACGAGACAAATTCTGGGTATTTAAAGACTTGTGTCTAGGAGAGGAAATCACGCCAGTCTGCTTTACTTCTGCCACATTCAAGTTTTTGAATGAATTTTCCCGTGAGAAAACTGCACCTGTCCTAGGACTGACCGGCTTTAAATATTCATCCTTTTGTCCAGCAATCTTCTTTCTAGCTGGTGGGGCCACATCCACTTGGTGCATGTGCCTCTTTCTTGGGATTGGACTCTGCGTTTCCTTAATGGGTATGCATGCTCTTTTATTAAACTCACATGTTTCAGTATCAGCTGACTCAGCATACAACCTTTGTGAATTCTCGGCATTTGCATAGCTCCCAAGATTTTGAATTTTCTTGTTCAAGGATTGTGTATTTGGTGTTCCGCAAACTGTCTCAACTCTGTTCAGATCTTTTGTTTCAACTTCCTCCTTTAGCTGACACTCTTCACATAGCCAATCTCCCTCAGGAACTTTAGTCAGCATAATTCGCATGCAGTAACTAATCCACATTATAAAAACTGATTAGTTGAAGATTTAACAAGAAAAATATGCCATTAACAATGGAAATTCCTTACGTATGTTCTGCACCATCAACGCATCTACTACATGTAGCGAGAAGCTCCTCACGGCCAGCATCTCCACATATATCACATACCTTTACCTACATGACATTCACAATATATTATATATCAGCCGACTAAATAAGGACAAGTAACCGCGATACACAAGGGCAAGCAAATATATAGCTAGAACTAATAGAAATTACCCACAAGATTTTCAATGGTATTCCTTTACTGACATCAATTGCCTGTTAGGCATAGCATCTAAAGATGCTGACTGAAGTGTAGTTTTGTTTATTCAGTATAGCAAGTAGTCGTAAGATAAGAATTGAGTTTAAGATCCATTACTGATGCTTGACTGTACCAGAATTTTAGACCGTGCTTAAAACGCATAAAACAAACACTAAAACAGCACAAGAGGGAAAGAAATTATAATTGAAAACTGCATAGACAAGAGCAAGCCATATTAGTACCGACTAATTGGGATTCCTATTAATTAAATCCACACAAAGAAGTATGGGTTGCAAGCTAGCACCTTGCTTGCTAGTTGTGTTGTCATAGCACAGAGAGAATGGGATCTCTGCTAAGACCACAACAATGAAACTAGATTTTGGCAATGACGACTAATTGTGTTTCCACATGACTCAACATTGGAATATTTTTGTTTGTGATACAAAAATAGTAGATCGCACATTTCAAGCAGTGACATTCTACAACTCAACATGAACGCTATAAATGGCCATAAGCACCCATCCTGTGCAAAAACAGTGAAAGACACGATAGTTCCAACAATGAACAATCTAAAAGGAAAATAAGAGAGATACAAATCCACTTTGTCAGAGCTCCTCGGCAGAAACCTAGAAAAGTATAATCAAAATACTATTCTAAACAGAATTATGCCAAATTAGGCAGTCAAGGGCACTCTAATACCAAAGATCTATCAGAAATTAGGTAGTCAAGGGCACATAATCTAATGGTCCTTGGTTATATCAAGGATGGATTCAGTATCATAACAACTTGATCTCTTGTCCAGCCTATTAACTCGAGAGTATACAAGATTAGCACACATCAATGATCAAATGTATATTTTTTATACAGAACATCCACTCAGGTAGGGTAGTGGCTTTGTAAGATAAAGAGTGGAACAAAAGCATGAGGCTGTTGGTCTAGGGAGAGTCAATGTTTACATCCTTACACTTGTAAACGTGGTTGTTATAGTGTCTCAAACCCAAGTTGTACTAAAGAAAATTTATCAAGTGGCATTGTAGTTGCTTCAAAGCCGAGCCTCCAATTGTTGTGTAGGTAGGTAGGTAGCTAGCTAGGATAATAGATAAGGGGGAAAGTTTGTGAAATGAAAAAACTATCTACCAAAATTCACACTTAACAGACTAAAGCTGATGAGCTCGTTTGAATTTTCTTTTAAGTCATTGGAGTAGTGCAGGGTCACAACTGAACAAACAGAACAAAATGCTTTCAGATGTGAAGGTGATAACATGATTTAAAGCCATTAGCGTGGCACCTATTATCGAACAGTATCCCATGACCACAATACAATGTCTCTCTTTCTTACAGTTTTAGAGAATTAAACAGAATAATGGAAATATTATCCTGAAATATTCCCCTATCTAAAAGGCGCTTTTATAAAAAAGGCCTTTATTGTTAAATAATAATAGGATAATGGAAAAAAAAAATTATGCTAATATTATTTTGAAAATAACAATAGTATAAAGGTTCTCCACATTGTAAAACTGCACTGCCTTATCATTAGTTGTCATATGTGATGTAATTCTTGCCCAACTGCTAATCACCCATGAAAGTACAAAACAAGGCAATTCTAGGAAAATACAAGCCAGAGAATGATTTCACTTTACAATAAGTTGAAGTCACCTAAATGATACAAAAGCTCTGAAGTTTCTGTTATAGTGACTATATATAACACTGAATAACTTCTACCAATTAGTCCTAAAGATTCATACAACAAATTTTATTTGTCAAAGACATTTCTGCAAAACTAAAATGAATGCAATAAACAAATAGCAGATGTTCAAGAGGAAATGCATCTAAGGGAAAACTTTACAAAGCCAAAGACAATGTTTATGGTACATTTGAACTTTCAATTCAGCCATGATCCATGCTTGGTTATTATGACTCAAGTGAAATGAGGCAATTTGATAGGATTAAATTGCCTACGGAGTGCTTAATATCTCATGTAAGCATCGAAATGTAATTTTATGATGAAAGATTAATTAAATGGTCTTAAATCAGACCTCAAATTAAGAATTTTGGAACTGATAATTTAACCCTTATCCATATTTTTTTTTAGAATGCCAACCATGATTTTTGAAGAATACTTAGTTTATCTTTCCAAGGAATAGTTTTCCTAATAATACTTTGCCAAGATTAACTTTCATGATTTTTTTTTTAACTCAGGTACCAAATGCCTTAACTGAAACCAAGCTATCACATCCTATAATATTTTTAACCACTTGTAAACTTTGGTTTTCTTTACTAACCACGCATTGCCAAAAAGAAGTATACTGGTGGTATTATCATAGCAAAAATTTCACTTAAACCCTATTAAGAATCATTTGGGATCACCTATAAAGACACCTGATGTTTCTATTTTAAACAGAATTAATGACCTACACACCTAGAGATTCTCCATTAACAGTCCATTGATAAACATCTGCTCTTTCTTATATAATTGGAAACTTCAATGAAGTCAAATAATATGCAAACAACTTGACGAAAAATCAAATAATATAAAACTCACATCAAACAGTATGTTATCCGATTCAGAGGCTTGACCAGGAAGAACAGACTGATGCTGTGTTCCAGATTGATGCAGACTGGACTCACAGCCACCGAGGCCAGTAACAGATTTCAAGCATGGGTCTTCATTCTTGAACTCTCCCAAAAATGAGCTACTCCCAATATCTGTTTCTTTACCAGCTCTATTGTCAGGAAATGAGATCAGATTTTGTTCGTGATTGCTACCAACAGAAAACAATCTATGGCACGGTGATCCATCCTTAACTATTAAGCACTCATGAAATGCTCCCTGAAACTGAGATGGTTGATTTGATTCTGTGTCATTACAACCATCAACACTATGACTAGAAGTATGATTACTTTGACAAGGCGAAGTTGAATTTAATTTTTGTGGACTATTATTCTTTGTGAGGTCAGACATAATAGAAAAGCCTACATTAAGTGGACTGGGGGTTTTCTTGTGAAGAAATTCTCTGCGGTACATGCTCAGCATCCTTGAGCTAACATGGTCTCCTTCCATACCATAACCATGAGATTCATAAGTGTCTTCACCTTGAATTGCCATTTTAGTTTCCTCGGTGTTAAACTTACACGTCGATGATGAGCTACAAGGAGCATCTTTCTTAGCCTGTTTCAAACTATGATCTAAACCTAATGTGTTGCCATCTCTAGTCCATGGCATGCATGAATCACTATTTCTGTGGCATCTTGGCATACAATACTCTCCGTCCAATTCACTATGCAGCATAGCAGCCCCACTATACTTGCATGGCATTTCATGACCCTCAACCGGAACATCTTTAGTAACAAATTTGTCATCCTCTTCAACAGTTGAAACCTCTGGGAGCATGTCAACATCTTCAGAAGTCTCATATGCTGAAGGGTTCCTTAATGTTGTTTTACTTTCTGCATTTTCAGAATATGAATCATTGCTCGAACTTCCACTCAATAAGTTGCTTGTTTCACTAGCTGCAGTCTGTAAATCATCACACGATCTTAGCTTGATATCATTGAAAGAACAACTATCTGTTTCTTTCCTGATATATTTATTATCAGAAGATCCACAGTCAACATTTGGGTCTAATGATACAGCCATCCGATGCATACAAGAAGAGCAAGGAGCAGAGCAAACATTGCATGTCCCAGATTCCACCATGATATCTCCTGAAAATATAACCCTGTTTTGTTCTGTGAATCTGTCCTGTTGATAAACAAAACATTAGAAATTTTAGCAAATTTGAACAAAAAAAAAACAGGTGATGAGACAGAGGCATCAAAGGAGGAAAACTTTTTGATGACATAGAGTAGATTAAATTAAACAAAACAAACAATTTTCTGACCACCTCTGAACTTCTATGCTTTCTTCAACCCTTAAAATTTTTCTGCCACATTTTCAACACACATCCAAACAGAAGATTAATGATATTAAGGTGAATGCCTTGCAAACTTATAAAATCAAATATAATGTCTTTTTAAACAAATGATAGATTATGAACAAATTTCAAATAGATTAGCATATATAATTGATCATTTTTTCTATGCTTAATCTATATGAAGAAACGTTTTTTTTTTATCTCAGTATTAGTACTGAGAACAATACTTGGGATCTCTGTCTTCAATTTTTGCAAGTTGAGACCACTAATGGTGATTCAAACAAATGCAATTGATTCTCATGTTCCTGAACAAGGAGTCTGTGGGGAAAAAAATACATTTCAAGGATAATTTTAAGAAGGAAAGAAAAAAAAAGATACGAGTATGTATCAAACAAGGACAGACGAACTGATACATCGTTTAAATGCAGACAAACGATGATATGAAAGCAAGAAGACTGCTAAAACTCATTCTCTGATGTTCAAGATTTGATTCTTCTTCTTGAATGAGATTACTATTTGCTATGACAGGTGCCATCGAAAATTAAAAAATATCTTAACATCTTCCACACCCAAAGGGAGAATCACACCACTGGACGACAGGGCGAATAAAACCTCCTATGCCTACGGAAATTTTGCAAAAATATAAATCTGTACGATCTGAAAACAAGACGATCAATGGTACACCAGATGATAGAACAAAGCAAACAAAAACATGCATACGAATCAAAGTTTTGTCGGGCGGTTAAAACAAAAAAAAAAAGTACCTACTCATTGGTGAACCGAGAAAAATTTGAAACCCATAATCCGTTCAAAAAATTCCGTTCAAGGCACCAAATCAAACAATTGCTACGATCGGGGTACAAAATAACGAACGAGAAAAAACAAGCTCATCAGCTTCCGAGAAAAGCAAATCCGAACAGAAACGAACATCTGAGTCACGGACAACAAAGGAACGGCCTAAATCCCCCAAGGAACATGATCGAACAGCCGCCGCAGGCTCAAAATCCCAATTTTGAACAGGAGAGGGGAAAACTCTACATGCCTCCAGGTCAGCAGGACGTTCGTAAGCTCCCATGGGTCTGTATCGGGGAGCTATGCTCGTCCCACCTCGTCCGGCGGGACGACCATCAACAACGCGCCCTCTCCTACTCCTATTCCGTTAGTAGATCAGGGCGATCAGGAGACAAAGCAAAGGTGGCCGCAATCGATCACTCTGTCGGCCCTCCAGCAAACGTCGGCTTCCACTGGATCTGATTGGCTGACGATTTCAGCGAGGCGGAGGATGAAGGAAGGGAGAAGAGCAGAGCAGAGGTCGGAAGACGCGAGAGAGAGAGAAAGAGGGGGGAGAACGACACGGGCATGGGAGTGAGGGCCCTTTCTCCTTCTCTGCTATTATCTAAAATCTATAAAACTGGCAACAAAATTTTAAAACTTGTTTGGAAAACACAAATATTTCCTTCCATATCAACGGTGATCTCGCCCGCATTCTGCCACGTGTACGGTTCCAGACCAAGCGTACGGCCAAAGCGGGTAAAAGAAGCGTGAGGAATCCGATGAGACGAACCAAATCTTCCGCGTCACGCTTCGAGATGCGCGCAACGACCGCAACTCCCGACCTGAAATCAAACGACCCTGATATTCTGCACGTACGGCTCCCCACTTCCAGGCGTACCCGTCCCACGCGTCCAAGCGGGACAACAGGCCCTGTCCACCAAGTCCAATCCACGACAGGTATGAAACAACGGTTCCGTACGCTGCCGAAGCCTCTGCGACACGGAAAGAAGCTGGACGCCGTTCCGTCGCAGCAGCCTGCGATGGAGAAGCAGAGCATCGTGGCCGTCCATTCGTTGGATTGTCGTGCGGGACAAGCGGTAACTTGATGGATCGTTGCCGTCCATTCGTTGTGAAACGCGTTTACGTGGATTAAGTGGTAATTAAAGTTCATACGCGATGATAATTAATAATTACTTTTATCATTACGATTGAGTCGGCGAGGCGAACTTTACCTGATAAAATAAACTTTTTTATATTGCTTTATAAAAATATTATATCGAGTTTAATTTGCTTCATATTTCCATGGTAATTCGATGCATGGAAATTATAAATCTCATGAGGTATGGTATACTTAAGAAAAAATCTTAAGAAAAAATTAAATACATAAATTCATGGTTCATTATTTTATTTTTTATGGGTCTTATCATTTTATGTATCTATTCTTAAGTTTTTTCTTAAGATTCTTGAACATATCATTTTTCAAATTTTATAATAGCTAATTAATCGAATTGATTAAGACGGCATCACGCGTGTCTTCAAATGCTTAAATCTTAAATGATGAGGTCATTACAAATGTATTAAGATTTAAGGATGATGAAAGCTTGTTAAAATGCCCCTCCCTGAAAAAAAAAAAAAAAATCCAAAACACAAATCAACAATAAATTCATCGTTTCATGAATATGGAAATCCTTGAGTGGGACATGGAGTACTATTTTGTGAAAGAAAAATTTGGTTGAATGAATGATTAAAATAGTAAGGCATGGCTAAAGAAGAGAGGGACAAACACCTTTTAAAATAATTGAATAGTTAAATAAATAAATTGTTAATTAATGGAGATTTGACAATGTTGCATGGGTTGGAAATTTAATTAAAGTGGCGTGTGTGTTTGCATTCGTTAGCCTTCAATTTTTTCCTTCTTATTTTCTTTTTAATTAATTTATCGGGGCCCATGGCCACTAATAGGACGGTGGGGGTAATGAATTCAAATTAATGATGCCATTAATTAGTAAATGTATTTCAAGAATAATTATGTCAACAAAATGAGAGGAGGTTTTCTTTTATTTTAATAAAAAATTAAGTAGGTTGATCCTATCATAAAATTCGTATTTAAGAATAATTTTAAGGGTAATACTAAACGGTCATAATCTGGTCAGTCAGAATATTTACATGCATACATATATATGGCATTTTAGTAAGATAATGTTAAATGGTCAGAATCTGGACAGCTAGAATTAGTACATGCAAGTGTACATATGGGTATTTTAGTAATATCATATGTGTATATTAATTACATGCATGTGCATGCATGCATTATAATTGGAGGATAAAAAATTCTAGCTGGCCAGATTCTGGCCAACAAGAATTACTGTAAAAGTAATTAGTAGTCTGAGGACAAGGGGATGCAATCATGCAAGTTATAGGCGTCTTCGTGAAGCCCTCAAAATCTCAAATTTAATATGAACTTTTTTTCCACTTTTTTGTGAGCGGAAATTAAGATGAGACTTTGTACTTTTGCATATTTTTTTAATACGTGTTGGAGTCTGTGTTGTTTGGGAAATGAGATTCTCTCTTTCGAAATTGTGTCCCCATGTCTCCTTATTAATTGGACGAATTAAATCACATCTCAAGAATATAGTGCACATTACAAGGATATTTAATCCGTCTGATCAATAAGAGAAGAACATAATATTTTCGAGACAGAGAATCTCGTCTCATTGCTTGGTTACTGATTATTGCATATAAAGCTGACATCAGATCACACTAGCTAGGAAGGACAAACAAAAACTTGTATTATTTCTAAATATAATTAAAGATGAATGAGCACAAAATAGTGCGTTTTAGAAGCTGTAGATTAGTGTTATGTTTTTTTTTTGTTATATGCGAGAATGCCTTAGCCAAGATCCACTGGAAAAAAAATCTTTTATGGCCGATGGAAATTGTCATCGCTATTTTAATTTAGCAATGGAATTACGGTGAAAATACAGAGGCCAGAAGGTATTGCATTAGAGATAATTTTACTGATAAAATTTATATTCCGTCATCACATAGAGACAGGAAAAATTTCCAGACGAAAATTATAAACCTTTTCAATTGAGAAGTTGAATTATTTAGCTCTATTTACATGAGAGAAAAAAAAAGCAGCTCAAAAAGTTGAAATAAAGATTTCTTTTTTCCTAGAAAGTAGATTTTCCATGTTTACTTTTTAAAGATGATTGAAAAATAATATTATGAAGAGGAAAATGTGAAATTGATTAGAAGATAGAAATTTTCTAAAAGATGTAGAGAAGACATAAAATTTAACCAGGTCGAGACATTGAGATAATAAACTGACTTAAAGATGGTAATTAAATACAAAATAAATATTTTTAGTATCTTATTTTTTTAGGGAAGGTAAATGTATCATACTCCCCAAAAGTACAAAATACAATCATATGATGACTACAAAGTGCATAAGAGATTTATGACTTTGTATGCCACCATTAAACAAACATCGCTCATCAAGACCTCACATTACAAGC
>JBBMJZ010413110.1:930203-940252 GCA_037833815.1 Zingiber zerumbet
ATCACCTCTTGATGCTTGGAAATGCAGCAGCATTTTGCTCCAAGAACCTTCAAGAACTGGCGGAAAGAATAGGAGAAAAGACTTGTATTTGAATCTTCGTCGTCGTCTTTATATCCCACCGATTAGAACTTCCAATCAATTAGCCTTACCCCCAATCGATTGGTCTTACCCTCAATCGATTGCCACGTATGATCCGAGCACATCCAACATCCAAATCTCGCAACGGCTCTTTTCTTCGTCACTTAATCAATTAGTCAATCGATTACGAGCCTTCTCGATTGATCACCTTATCGATTACTAAGTCCATTGTTCGCTCACGAGCTTCTCTCAATTAATTACCCAATCAATCACGCTCTCACAAGGAAGTTACTGTGCTTCGTGAAAAACTCTTCTTGATTGATCAAGAGCTCCTATTTGTCACGAAGAAATGCACCCAATTGATCACTTGATTGATGAGCGTAGGTCTTGATCGATTACCCAATCGATCCAACACATTTCCATTTCACGAACTTCTCCTCCCAATCGATCACTGAATCAATTGGGTTTTATCTTGATTGATTACCCAATCGACTCAAGTCATTTATGCTTCGTGAAGATAAGCTCCCAATCGATTCACTAATTGATTGTATTTGACACAATCGATTAATTGATTGCCCAGCCCTAACTCACTTAACCATAGTGTAGGGTTCCCTTGCCTAATCTTCGGTCAACCATGACCTGTTAGGACTTCTCTAACAAGTATCCGGTCAACCTTTTAACCCACTTGGACTTTGTCAACTTCTCATTGGATTCGGATCATCAAGTATGGTTCTCCTTGACCCACTTAGATTTTTCTTTTGCCTAACTGCAGTTAGGATTTTACCTTGTCAACGTATGTTCTCCTTGACTCACTTGAACTTCCCCTTGCCTAACCGCAGTTAGGGCTTTTATTTGTTAATGCGCGATTCTCCTTGATCTACTGAGACTTTGCTTGTTTAACCTCAATTAAAACTTTCCTTACCAACGTGCGGTCCTCCTTGACCCACTTGAAATTTTCCTTTGTCTAACCACAGTATAGGGATTTCTTGTCAACATGCAATCCTTCCTTAATCCACTTGGACTTTGTTTTTCTAACCATAGTTATGACTTTTCTTACTAATGTGCGGTGCTCTTTGACCCACTTGGACTTTCCTTGCCAACATGCAGTCCTCCTTTACCTACTTAGACTTTTCTTACCAACGTGCGGTTCTTCCTAATCCACTTGGATTTTCCTTTGTTTTACCCTCTAGTTAGGACTTTTCCATTGCCTAACCCCTAGTTAGGACTTTATCATTGTCTAACCCTTAGTTAAGATTTGACCTTGCTTAATCCCTAGTTAAGACTTTACCAGTCAAGTACTGGTCGTCCATGATCTACTTGACTTTTCTATCATATGTCCCACAACAAATGTTCAAACATGTTGTCCATAAAATATTGTCCAAATATCGAAACTCAAGCTTGAATCCACTTGAGCTTAGTTAAACTAGTCAACCTTGACCCGGAGAATATTTGCACCAACAATCTTCCAACAATATGAAGTCCTTGGGACTTCGAAAAATGTAACATATTGTCAAGACAATATGATATATGGAATTTCATGATCTATTGAATGTATATATTGTAGTTATATTTTTGGATAAAGTATCGGTGAGCATATTAACAGGTTTATATTGGTCTACTTGCATGGACAATCATCTCTATTTTATTAAATACAAATAGAGATAAGACTATTACTTATGAGACAATTAATAAAGCTGTGCATGGAGACATATCTATAAGTTGGGGTCTCCTTAATTATTGTATCAATATGAGATCATTTTGTGAATTGATAATGATCGGAGTAAATGCGCCAACCATTTACTGAACCTACTGGAGGTCATATTTGAACTCATGAGTTAAATTCAGGATTAAACATTAGGAATGTCTATATCAAAAATCTATATGATGTTGAAATTGAGAAAGACATGCACTCTTTATTAGTAAAGAGAGAAACAATGTAGCATGTGATTCATACCACATGTGTTATAGTGACGATGAGGGTAGTAAAAGAATGGGATCCCTGCTTCTCTGCTATGTGAAACCCTTGAAATTCTAAATTAATCTCAGTTTTATCCAGAATGACTATTTAACTGTCTACTTAAAATTTTAATCAGCGTCTGTTACTTTAGCATATGTTCTATTGACTATGGATAATTTGGTCTATGGAGCATAACTAAGAAAGTAACTAATTAGAATGAATAAATTTTAGCTAAAAAAAATTAAAATATATTTACATCTTTGACATTTATTCATACTTGAACAATTATATTTTTTTGTTGAATACTTAAAATATGATTGTAATAATTATATTAATTAGAGATATTGAATATGCTTTCGACATATTAGTCATTATGAGGGATTAGAGATATTCACATTAATGTAAATAATTTAATTTGGGGCAAATACAAGATATTAATGCCTCTGATTCATTCTATAGAGAAGGTAAGTTAAATTTAACAACTTTCATAATATTAATTGCTCAGTGTGTCGCACAAATTAATTTTTATTAAGTATGAATTAGATGGTCTGATATTGTTTTTATGACTTAATTTTTGCATGGTCTTTGTGACGAGATAACGTTTATAAATTGACTTAGATGAGTAGAAGATGTTAGACGTGTGCAATTACTCTACACGTTACCAAAAAGTGGACAAGTAATGCCCACTTATCTTCCTATATAGTCGTCCAAGAATTTTGAAAAGAAGAAAGAGTTCATTTGGGATTTGGTTCGTCCAAATGCCAGAAGGAACATAGGTGAAGACTTTGTGCGGGTTCTTTGAGGATGAACATCCATGTAGAAGAGTGATTTGGTTTGTACCTCTGAATGAAGGGCTCTTCGATTTTATCGTGATTGCTCTTCCGACAATAAACACAAAGGTCACAAGTTGTCATCGTTGATTGCACATGAAGGACAAGATCTTCGACATATCACTATAAGTACTTACAGTTTAAAGATTCAAGTTTTATTTCATGTATTCAATCAACAAAGATGGTGTGCAGGTTGCCCATCTGGTAGACACGAAGATAAAAAATATATTGATCCAAATTGAGATTAATTTAAATTTGATTTGGTCAAGTTATGATTAAATCATGTTTAATTAGATTAAATCGGTTCAATCGATTTAAAAGTGAGTTACTATCTCTCTCCCTCCGCCTCACGTGCAAGTCACCCGATACCAACTCCTTGTGATTTTTTTTTTTTATTCCCAACTGTAACTTAATTATTTTTCTCTCTCAAAAGCATGTAACAACCCTCCTTCCTCCTTTTCTTTTATTGTTTTTCCGCCGATCAACAACAATCCTAATTCTTCTTCGTATCCAACAAGAGCAATCCTTATTTTGGTTTTATTGTCGTCGAAGCTAATCGAGATCGATCGTATAAAAAAACGAGAATAAGACTTTAATTCGCTTATCTTTTCCTTTCATTCTTGTGCCCAGTTGATTTATTATTATTATTTTCCCCTTTTGACGGTTCAAGCAAACCAGTAATAGTTTATATTTGATTTTTCTTTTAGTCTTTTGGTTTACTTTCTTTCTGATACTTGTGTCAAATGCCAACAGTAGAGAGAACAAATCACAATTTGCTACATATCCGCTTCAAAAGCGGACGCCAGTGGAAAGTTGAGAGATGACGGCTTCATTGACCGAAAGTAGACCTTGCTCCGTTTTGTAAATTAGATGATGTTAGTGTCAGACTAGGGAAGAGGCTTTCAACGTCGGCCTCTGATGCTCATCAAGTCAGTCACTGGAATATAGAGCAGAAGCAAAACAGCAGTAGAAATACGCGCCAAAAATAGATCACGAGTACCTTCTCCGGTGATGGACCCCCTTTATATAGAGCTCTGGTGAGCGACGTACACACTCCTTGAGGCATGAGCACGCTCTCCGATATGTTTGTGACCGTGTTCTCCAACACGCCTGTGGCCACATTCTCCAACACATTTGTGACCACGTTCTCCAACATATTCGGGGTCACGTCCTCCACTATGTCCTATGAAAGGATGTCGCGAGAACCACCGTCCTGCTGTTTGGTCGAGCGGATCAGCCGCTTGGCTAGGATTGTGCTTTGTCTAGCAGATAGTCGCTCGCCTGGGAGCCCTCCGCTTTGTCAACTTCAGTTGTCATTCCATGCGACGCCCATGCAGTAACCTGCATTCCTTTGTTCGGACAAACTAATCCGGTCTCCCTCATCATTATGATAATATGACTTGAGCGTCTGTCTATGGTATTCTCCCAAGTTGGAAGGATTGTCCGCTCGCACTTGTCCTCCGCCGATTGAGCCCTACTTGTCCCGACCGATCATTGCATTTATCCTCCGTTCGGTTCTTTAACACTTGGGCATTGACTATCTTGCCTTTGATCTCCACCTTGACGGTTGACCTCGTGTCAGATGTGCCTCCTCCTATCGCCACATCACCGCACCATAATAGTAATTAAAAAAAATTTAAATTCATTTCTTTAATAGTCTTCTAGTACCGATCTTACGGATAAAAAAAATAAATATAGGTACATAGATATTAGATATGGTAAGATAAATTCTAGATCGTCAATTCATAAGAATCGACATCTAACTATTACGTTAGATAGTATGTGTTCAAGTCTATACTTTGATGTGAGAGTTAAATAGTAATTTAAAATATACTGAGATAGTGAGATAAATATTCGATAATAATAAATATTGAATGCCAACTTTAAAGTAGATGAAAAAATAATCGATTCTATTGGTGATAGTAAGAAAGAGGAAAAGAGTAAGACGCTCTAATGAAAATAAAAATTTTCAACAACTCTAATTCCAGGTTTTCAGTAATTCTTTCGTCCCCGGGATTTTAGTACCGTAATAGAATATTTAAACTATCATCTATGTATTCATGATTCAATCCTTAACGTCCACACGGGCTGGAGCAACCGGTTAAGACGTGGCTCTTTGCATTAATGATCGGGGGGTCGAGGGTCTGCAGACGTGCACTAGAATAATATTTTGGGCCGGCTGTACTAAATTCTTGAGACACCTACGCCTTAACTGATCCAGCATTCACCGTAGATTTACCTCCTCCCGAATCACCCGTGGGCAGGGCTCGGGGGGCGGCTGGGGTGGCCGTCTCCACCTTTTTACATCAATGATTCAATCCTTAACTATAAAATATTTATAAGAATTTTTCTTTCAAAGGGTATAATAAAAAATATTAAATTTATGAACTAACCATTCTACGCGCTTCATTACTCTAATAATCAATAAAAAAATTTTATAAAAATGAACTAATGACTCCAGCAACTGATATTATGATTTTTTTTTTTCCTTCAACTCCATCTTTTGCCTTCCCGGATTGCATCTTGACTCAAATTGAGTAGCGTCGATTGTAAGCCGAATGACGTACTACGTGGCGCGCATGCAGTCGTCTTCTATTATTTCAAAATTGTGAATTATGTACTATAAAGGCCCAGCGTGCAAGTGCAATAGCTCACTGCAACAACAAAAAGAGCCCAATAGCCCATCCACTTCACGGCCATCGTAACGAATTCCAGAGGCAGAGAGGGAAGAAGCGTCGGTGGACTGCTTGCTGAGAGCCTCGAAGAAGGGCGGAGCCGCGGAAGCACTGCCGGCCGTAAAGATGGCGAGTTTTTCGTGGACTGAGGAAGACGTGCTGCGGTGCTGCGGAAGCAAGAGGTTCTCCAAGGAGCTAGCCTCCGCCTCCCCTTTCCGCGATCTCCACCACGCCATCCAGTCCGCACGCGATATCTGGTTCAACAAGGTTTCAATTTTGTCTCTCCTATTTTCAATTACCATACTTAACGATCCGATCCTTCCCTTTTGCTGATTCTTAATCTTGCAGATCGACGTGGCCGGCTGGTTTGAGGCCTTCGCGGCTCACCAGGCGATTGGAGCCACCTCTCCTTCCGTCTCCGGGTCCGTAATATTTTGATTCTTTGCGTTTATCTCACCTTTTTCTTAGATAGCATCATGCCCATATTGGATTGGTGATGGCTTGATTAGGTGGTGCAAGGAAGAGCAATCCGCTGGGATGGCTACTGCCACCGGCACCACATTACAGGTGATTATGACCAGCCTGCCTTCTTTCATAAAAGTTCTTTTTGGAGCATCTGAAAAGCTTTTATTTTGTTTATAAAATTATAGGAATTGGAAGAGTGGAATATTCGCTACAAAGATAAGTTTGGGTTTGTGTTTCTCATATGCGCCTCTGGAAGGAGCACACCGGAGACCCTTGCTGAATTAAAGGTAGCATTTAGAGGTTTTGTGAAGAAGGTTTTCATAGAAGGGTAGCACCTCATGATGTGAATTGCAAGTCACCGCAATGGCCATTTTCCTAGTGGGATAGATCACACACAACTTTATGGTCATCAATGCATTTCACGTAGATCTTATTGGACAGACAAAGGAAAAGAGCCCAATGAAATTATCGTGTTGCTTCTGACTAGGAAACTATTTTGGTGGTTGAGGTAGAAGAAAAGCATTTTTGTTAACGTGGACAAGTATATTTTAATATGGATTCTAGGATATTTTAATAAAGTTAAACAGTAATAGTTAATCATACACAGTAGGTTAAGTGGTTTGTTCTACTTTCATAGTTCTCACAAAACTTTACTTTTTTTCTTCTACGTATATGCAATCTCCAAATTTTTGTCTGTAGTTCAGTGCACTAGCTTTGAAATGTTATGAATCTCTACCTGTATGATATTGAAATGTTCTACTGAGCTACGTTCCTTTCTTCTCCATATGATGCACTTCTAAGAGTTTCTATGTGGAGTTTGTGCAATACCTTTAAGGAACTTTGTTTGCAAAATGATGAAATGAAAATATAGTTCTACTTTGTTCAAATGTTGGTGGTTGACAAAACTAACGATTTCATTTAAAGAAATCTGGTCAATGTCATTTGAAACGGCTCTAGCTACTTTTGTTATTATTATTTTTTAATTCAGGTATCCAGCTCTTCGAACCGACTAATCCTAGAGGTTTAAATTAGCATTTAAATTTCTCTTTCATAAGTCTTTAAGTGCAAATGTCCATATTGTATGCCGTTTAAATGCTGCCTTGCTAATCTAATCTAGGGATGCTTTTGCAAATTGCCTAAGTATTCACAGTGCCACATATTCTTGCATTTCATTTGCTGGTTTTGTTTCATTATTTTGGCATGATATGTATTACTTTTTTCTCAGAAAATCTTAATGTTCACCAACTTATACTTCCAAATATATACAATAGTTGGCTGACTTGTAGGTCATTATTATATATTTCAGACAGATCAGTTTGTATTTGGTGGGTTTACTCGCACACAAACTAATTAATACACAAAATACTAGCTTAATGCAATTGTTATCTATCCCATCCATTTGTTTTCTTTTGTACCTTTTGTTACATTATCTTGCATGACAGTTTCTGCATAGTATTCATTTCTAACTTACTGAATCTATCCTCTATAGAAACGATACTTGAATAGGCCCCTTGTTGAACTTGAAATAGCAGCCGAGGAGGAGATGAAAATAATTGAACTGCGTCTTGCGAGGCTTTTTGAATCCGATGCCAGGTCTGACAATTCAGTGATCAACTTTCGTGTCAGTTCTTCAACTACAGTGGGAGGTAGTCAACTAATTCATATATGTTATATCTTAAGCAAGAAAAAACATTCTAGTTTTTGGCAGTGCATGATTATTTTTAATGACATGCATATGTTGATGAATCAGTTACGTTTTAGGTATTGTTTGGTGATGCTGTTATTGTGAATACAAGATTGACAAGGATTCTTTGTGCTATTTCATTATTGTTAGTCTGGTACACAATGGTTCCCCAATTATGGATTCATAATTTGCCAAGGTTGTATTGATGTTTTCCAAATGTTGTTTAGCAATAACTTCTTTATGACTGTTAACTTGATAGATGCTTGCAGGATTTCTTCTCAATTGCATGGGCTATTATTTTACATTATCTTAGATAGACTCTATCAATGTTTCTGGCATAACATGAATAATTTTGTTCCTGTTAAATCAAAATATTAAGCTTTATATTGAACTTCCCATTTTTGGGATCTGAAAGATCGTTTAGGAATCATCGGAGCACATCTCGTGGCTAGTCCTCAAGCATCTTCCAGCAAACTCCCTGCAATTTCAGGTAGCAGCTCTCGCCCTCGCCCACCAATCACAACCCACATCTTGGACGTCGCCCGCGGCACTCCAGCTTCCGGCATGGATGTTCACTTGGAGAAGTGGAAGGGAACAACACAGCAGCCATCATTCTTGAACAGAGAATCCACTGAATGGGTGTTACTAGGCTCTTCGACCACCAATGCGGATGGCCGCAGTGGCCAGCTGATGGGAATTGTCGATCACATAACTCCGGGGCTTTACCGAATGAGTTTCGACACCGGCAAATATGCACCTGCTGGATTCTTTCCCTACGTCAGTATAGTGTTTCATGTAAGGGAGGATCAGACATCTGAGCATTTCCATGTTCCTCTTTTGCATTCGCCCTTTTCGTTCAGCACATATAGGGGCAGTTAGAAAAGGCAACCATGCATTATATTGTAACAAATAGATTGAACAATAAAATGCTACTTTGCCCTGCTGCATGTAGAGGCAAGATGTTTTGGCAGATTAATCAAGTACTGATGATTTGGTTTCCAACTATCACGTATTATAGGATATTTTCTTTCGATGAAAAATCTGAGATATTGGTTGTTGGATGGGGAGTCGTGTGTATTTTTAGATTTATCTTGATGGCCGGTGGGAACTTTTCGTGAGATTGAGCTGGTCAAATTTTTTTTTAAAAAAAGTGAAAGTTAAATAATATGGTGATTGTGTTCTAATGACCAAAATATCTTCTTTATTTCCACGGAAATATTATCAATGAACAATGTCTTGATCATGCTAGTGTGTTATAATTAAATACTATCTAGTCTATTTGTAATTATATATATTTTTTCAGCATGGTGTTAAAATTGAACAAATACTTTTATCAAGTCAATAATACATTCATTACAGTACATTCATTATTATATATATATTATTTATTATTAAAACATTCTTTTTTTATTATTATTATTTTTGCATATAAATCGTAAATAAAAAATATTTATATAATATTTGAAAGTCGAGGAGAAGTGATATTGATAACTATAATCATTTATCATTTAATAAAGATTTCTTTTTTTTTAAAAAAAAATGAAGTATTTACATTTAAATGTATTTACAAGATTGTTTTCCGATCTGGGTATGCTTTGGGCAGTCTGTCAGGCAGGGGCGCGGACATCGGGCAGGGGCAGGTCTTAAGTGCATTGATACCTGGGCAGCGGGGTAGCGCCTTTAGACCCTGGTAGGTTCCTTCTTCTCCCTTCGGCGACAGCTTCTGTTAACTCTCCCGTCGTTTAGGATTCTGCGCCGGCGGCTATTCGATTAAGCGACTCTCCGTCGTTCCATTCGGCCGGCGGAGGGCCGTTGGGAGGCGGAGACCGCGGGAAGCAGCCGAAGCCGCGGCACATTCCTCGTCATCTCTCTTATAATCGGCCGGTGTGCCCTTTGGGGATTCTTTGTAGGGAACATTCCTAGTTTAATCCAACCACCGGCATCTTTGCTTAGCTTTTGGTTTGCTTGTACCATCGTGTGATTTGCTAGGGTTTATGATTTATCATCGATCCTTTTGTTTTTCTTGATTCACAAGATTTTTGTTGATTTTCATTTACATAGTGAAGAAGGGGAATGGCTACATCTTCAGTTCCCAACTCTCCTCCCTCAAAGAGGCCACGATATGCTCCGCCAGATCCAACTCTTCCCAGTCCTTGGCGGGCTCTGATCGACGGCAGCACTGATTACCTGTACTACTGGAATCCGGAGACCAAGGTCACCCAGTACGAGCGTCCGGTCTCTGAGGACCCACCGCCGACCTTGGTTGCTTCACAACTGCGACCCGGAGTGAGCTCATCCATGCAACAGCCTAAGCAACAGTCGCCTTTAGATGTCCCTGAAGAGAATGCGAATCAGAATCC
>JBBMJZ010413110.1:1021004-1033221 GCA_037833815.1 Zingiber zerumbet
TTCAAGAGAGCGATGAATCCTCTATTGATTTAACACTATTCTCTCTATACTTTGTCATACACATAACTATCATATCAATCACAATTCGATTAAACACTACTTTTAACGACGTCAAAGTACATAACTCCACGCATAGAATAAATGAATGTCTCAAGTCAAAAGATCAGTTATACTCGTTCATAAGAGAAATGACCAATGATACTTAATATGTTGTCTCCTCTTAAGCAAGTCATGTCTAATGTACCCTTAAACTGAAGGCACCCCAAGTATAACTTGGAATCCATCCCTCGGTCTATCTCAACTTAGTCATACTTAGCGTTGGTTTAGATATTGAAGGCGTGTTCCATGAGGGCTCGAAGGTGCCTTCCATGAGTTTGAAGGCGCATTTCTCCAACAGCTGATGGCAGACTCCAGCAGCTTTGTGTGGTCGGCCATCCAGAATAGGGTTCACCCGAATTCATCTTCAGGCCTTCTCCTCGAGCAACTTCTACTCCGGCTTCTCATCTCTCGGAAGTGACGCACGCGTCCTTTTCGTCTGTCGGTATACTCTTCCGTGACTTCTCATCCCTCGAATGCATCGAGCCCGTCAGCTTCTTTCCCGTGTCATCCTTCTCATTCGTTGCGTCTTCCGCTCGACTTCTTATGCTCCTAAGTTTCTGCACACTTAGACACAAGACATCAAATATAAACATGGCTTAACTTAATTAACTTAGTTGACTATATTAAAACTATCACAGGATGCTTATATATAAATTATTAATATTCAATTTCTTGGTCTAGACCAACGTCGATCAACAACTAGATTTTCCTAATTTAAGATACTTTCTGCCATTCAATGTGGTCATTATTTGTTATGACTAAATATCCCCAAGACAAGCATTGATCCTTTTTGTCCATACACCAGATGTGGGATGAATCAAAATTGCAAGTGGATATCAAGCTGAGAACACAGAAGGTTGTTGTGAATCTACTTCATTCAAAGAAGCAAAGGAGTCACCGAGAGGTTACAGCTAAATATGGTGAATAGCAATTGGATGGTGACCAACTAAGAACATTGAGTTTTATTACACTTCCATTGAAATGCAAATGCAATTGAAGAAGATAAATTTTCCGGCTGTAAAATATAAATTATATGGGCACTTCTTTTACCAATATTCCTTGCATATTTATTATTATTATTCTCTAAAATCTCTATTTAAGAAAAATAAAAATAGATTAAAAAAACAAAAAAATATATAATTTTAGGATTGGCACTCATTAGTAGTGTATTTTAGGATTTATATCAAAATGGTATTGATGTTTAAAATATAATATCACATTAGTATTATTATTTAAAATACAATACCATAATAACGATGCTGTTAATGATTATATATATAATTTGAATATAATACAATAATAATTGACAAGATTGATAGAATAAGAAATAAATATGTCGTTTAGAAAATTTAAGTATAAAATTTTATGAATTTAAGTGCGCTGATCAATTAACTAAAAAAACTCAATTGTTCTTTTAATATTTTTTTTAATAAAAATGTCTATTTTTTATTATTTATTTATTTTTGTTTTCATCAAACGCAACCTTAAAAAACGTTGAGATCGAACGGTGTCTGTCTTTGCCGTGGCGAAACAGAAGGAAGAAATCCAGGGGATGCTCTGAATCCCCTTCCTCGGCCACGTTCAACGCTTTGGAGTCCGCCGGATCTGGAGATGGCCGACGAAGAGGTCGGCACTGCGCTCGAGCGCGGTGAGCAAGGAGCGCATCCCCCTGATTCATCACCGCTGGCGCTCGAGCACTACCTCCCCTTCGCCATCCTCGCTTCGATCCTCTCCCGCCTCGACCCTCGCTCTCTCTGTTCGGCTGCTGCCACCTGCCGCTCCCTTCGCGGTGCCGCGTGCCACGCATTGTCCTTCGTCCCTTCTTTTAACCTCCTTGTATTATGGCCGTCTCCTACATCATTTGGCATCTCGTTTCGCAAGGATTTTACCCTTGTTTGGGATTTGTGATTTTACAGGAAATCGCGCCGACTGCGGATCTTCTGGAGCCGCTACTACCTCCAAATCCGTACCTGAAGAGCTTGAAGCTGGACTGCAGTCGCCTTGATGATTCGTCGATCAGGTTCTTGATCAGGCCTTCTCTTCAAGACTTGTGTCTCCATAATTGCGAAAATTTGAGTGGAAGGCTGCTCGCTGAAATTGGTGGCAAGTGCCGAGATCTGAGGTAATAGATGTATATCGACCCAAAACCATAATCTTTACAAAAAAGGGGGAAAAAATAATCAATTTTATAATTCTATGCTACAAATTCTCAATTTTTAAGGTCCAGATTAATGATCTACCCACATATATTTGCTATTACAAAGTGGAATAGTGTTTTTGGAGCTTCACAATCCAGTAATCGATCCCATTAGCAAACAAACTATTGACTATTCTCCAGCTCTTTATGGCCTAGACTCCATACCTAGCTTACAGGTGCTAAATCTCTTCCTGGTCAGGTTGTTGTTACGCTCCACCACCACCCCCATCACCTATTGTTTTGGCTCTGGAAAGTCAGAGAAAGGATGCATTGATTATAAGATTAGGTCATGGATGGTGCTTTGGCTCTGGACAAGAATGGCATAAACCAATGGATCTGGCTAATATTGAAGTGCATGAGCTCATTTAGTTTGCCATGAACTCGCTTATTGAGTGTGATGATGAACACATTAATTTCTTCCTTTTTATCTTTGTTACAGCACTGCATGCTTTTAGTTGAATGTGATGAGTCTTGACTAATTGTGAACTCAACTACATGCTAGCTACATGGATCTTATCTTGCCACTGAATTCAAATGTAGTTGAGATCCATGCCCATAATTTTTTTTATATTTTCTCTAGGATGGATATCAGAGAGTAATCAATCCTCAAAAGCATTTGATTTGGAGACTGACATTGGCATTTATTTATTTTTTTTGAACCACTAAAGAGAAAAGTGCATAACTTGCTCATAGGCTTTGAATTGAAATCAAATTCACTTCCACAAGTATAGTTTGGTGGTTTATTGTTCTTCTTGATCCTCAAAGGCTTAATAATTGTAAAATGTTTTTATAGAAAATTAGTTCAAAATGCTCTGATATTGATTGCAAGTTTCCTCAATTGTAGAATGCAATGATGCAAAACTTTCCTTTATAGTACAATACAGCACATTATGAGTCCCAACTACTTGGTTTAAGCTATTCAAAAATTGTCCTTGAATTCAATCTAAGAATGTATCTCCTGTGTTGATTGAATTTACCTTTGATAGGTCCCTCTCTTTAAGCTCCCTAGCTGAACGTAGAGGACTCTCATTTGTTTTTGCTGATCTAGAGGAATTGCTTACTGGTTGTTCTCGGTTAGAGGTGAGTTAAAATTATCTCATCTAAATAATTGTACTGTAGATATTGATTTCATGCTGAGAAAGAGGGAGAGGGAGGAAGGAATCAATGTTTGAGTAAAGATTGCAGGGAGGGAGGAAGAAAATCAATATTTAAGAAAACATAGACATGTCTAGTTGCTTATTATTTGAGCAAGTCAATAGAAAAAACAGATATGGAAAGTAAATCATCTAGAGAGTTATGCTGTTGATCAAACCTGACAGATAGTGTTTACTAGCTTATGATCCGGATGTGTGGTTGATATTATATGGATCATGGAGCTTACTATTATTGATAGAAATGATGCATTTATATGTTTATTTTCACGAGTTTCTTCTTGCTGGAAATGCATATTTCAAATTCTGAAAACAATTTGGGAAAAACTTTTATTTTATTTCTTTCTAATATACTATGATTGAGGATGACTTCCAAGGTTGTGCTGAGTAATGTGCACAGCACCATCCATTCCATCATTATGCATAGTAAATTATTCTATTTTAGTGCATCTTGCTATAATACTGGAGAAATGATCTATTTTTTCTTCTTATAGACACTCACTTTGGCACTTGATTTTTCCTCATTCGACCATCCCAATTTTGGCCAAGTATGGGCAAATGCTTCTGTAGTTCTTTCTTGCCTGGAGATCGGATATATACCCATGACAATGTTGATAGAACTGCTCAATGCAACAGTGAAATCACTTCACCCCTCAAGTCCTGTTAAAAAACCATCAATGTTTCCCAGCCTTCATATGCTATGCCTTTCAGTGGACTATATCACAGATCACTTAGTTGGTTTTATTTCAAAGGGCTTCCCGTTACTGTCATCGTTGGATCTTCAAGATGCCCCTATCATGGAACCTATATTGACTTCTGATCTCACTAATGCTGGGCTTCAACAGATAAACTCACATGGTAAATTGAAGCACATTTCTCTTTTACGCAGTCAGGAGTTCATGTTCACCTATTTCCGCCGAGTTAATGATGTCGGCTTTCTTTTAATGTCTGATGGTTGCACCACATTGGAAAGTATCTGTCTTGGAGGCTTTTGCCGTGTTACGGATACTGGTTTCAGAGCCATAATACACTCTTGCCCTAGCCTACGGAAATTCAGGGTGTCTCATGGGAGTCAACTCACAGATCTTGTTTTCCATGACATTTCTGCCACTTCCCTTTTGCTAACGCATGTTAGCTTGAGGTGGTGTAATTTGTTAAGCAATCTTGGTGTTGTGGGCTTGTCTGATAACAAGCAGCTGACGGTTCTTGATCTGAGAGATTGTCGGAATCTGGGTGATGAGGCTGTAAAGGCTTTAAGTTATCTACCCAAGTTACAAGTGCTGTTGTTGGATGGCAGTGATACTACTGATAAAGGATTGTCTTACCTGGGCAATGGCAGTTGTCCATTGTTTTCATTGTCTCTTAGAGGCTGTCGAAGAATCACATCGAATGGCATTTCATCTCTATTTGGTGGTGGCTCAGTGAATCAGAGCTTGCAAGTGTTGGACCTCTCTAGGCTTCCCAATCTCACAGACGAGGCCATTTTGGCACTTGCTAAAAGTAGGATACAGATCGTTGAACTTCGTATCAGAGGTTGTCCAAATATCGGAGATGTATCTGTCATGGCTTTAGCATCCATGCAAATCGAAGGCAGCTCACCTGGGAGCAGCTTGTGTGTGCTGGACATTTATGAATGTGGTTTAATCACACCACTCGCATTTCGGTGGTTTAAGAGGCCTTACTTCCCAAGTTTGAGATGGCTAGGAATGAGCGGAAGCCTAAATAGAGATATGGTAGATGCTTTACTGAGAACCCGCCCTTTCTTGCGCTTAGCATGTCGCGGCGAGGAGCTAGGGATGACTTTCCTCGACAATGCAAGTAGATGGTACAGCAACGAGGAGGAAGAAATGGATGAACTTGAAAAGTGGCTTTTGGAAGGCGAGGATGAAATGGAAGATGACTCAGGCTAGTGCTCACTCTTGTAACATTGAATGTTTTTCTCTTGGTTGTCGATGTTGCTGCTGTATTTATACTCATGGAACATTTGCCAGTTCTTTATCTTGTATATTACCGTTAAAATGCTAATTGTCGACTCTACTATGATATATCTCTGCCTCAAGTATTGAGATTTGGACTCTTTTCAGTTCTTCAAAGATCACTGTCCAATTGTACACCAAGGTTTCAATTTGACGCATGCTCATTAGTTTGAACACTTTTGTCTTGAGTTAAACATAATCTAACCTGTAGACTGTTCAATTCGATTCTTAAGTACAGCATAGCAGGTCAGATTATATATATGTATGAATCTGTTTATATTCATTTAATAATATAAAATACATTTAATAAATAGTTTTAAATATTAGTAAATTTGATTTGTTAATAATTATGAATAAAATTCATGCATAATTTATAAAATAATTAATACCCTAACTTATTTACAGCTCGGTTATAATTTTAATTTTTCATTCAAATATACAAAGCTATAATTTTAAAATATATATAATATATTATTAGATTACCATTTTAATTAAATTTTAAGATAATAATATCTCTGCTTTGGTATATCAGTCAGGTCTTTGAGCTTAAATCTGACTCAAAGTCAAATTTAAGCTTATGCATATTCCAAAAAAATATATAAATAATTTAACAAACAAAATACATTCATATGACGTGGACACCCTGTGCCGCGACAATTGGATGGTAGGCGCGGCAACGACAATGGCAGCGTGCTTCATGGCGCCGAGGTCGGGAGGCAGAAGAGGTGCAGAGTGACTTCACGAACAGGCGAAGGTTTGGTTGACAAATTCCGTCAAACACTCAGGCAGTGCCAAGCAAAGGAAGGAGATGAGATCCTCTATCTGAAAATGGTGTGTCCCCATCTCCCCCTCGTTAATCGGACGGATTATTAAGGATAATTTTATTTCCTCTTTTCGTCTTTCATTCTTTCTTTAGTTGCCTTTGTGCCTTGCATTTCATATCTTGCAGGTGTATCAGAGTCAAATAAAGGGACGTAATTATATACATAATTTTAGCAAAGTTTTTCATCCCAGTGAATAAATACGAGGGAGAAAGTTGTGAAATTCTTAAACAATAAATAATATGAAAGTCAGTGTGCGTATTACGACACAAATAAGCAAACTAGAACTTGAGCATACAAGAAATAGTCTGACTTGAATTATTTTCCTTCCAATAGTTGTGAAAAAAATTGCAGCTGCTGAAGAACAGCGTTTATGGTAGATAATAAGCTCCGGCTGGGTTAATTGAAAACTCTGCTGGTTGATTTTCCAACAAAAAGGTGTGAAGTTGCAGTTATGATCAACGACAGTGCAAGTACTCACAGATTTGTTCCTTGTTTAGGTTGTAAACAACAGGTACACCAGGCCTTTTAGGTATTGGACTATTTCAGATCCTCCGAGTTTTGAGCTCCCATAAACTCTGTCCACGAAAGTTATTGGAACCTACAATTTTTGCATTACAGAACAGTTTAGCTTTCAAGCAAATTTTAACATGCGGAAACGAAACACAAAAGCACCGAAAATCTTAATAGTTCACTGCAATGCTAAAGATAAATATATTATCTTGCCTCTTCAATGTGATAGCCCTTCCTGCTAGCTCTGACGATAATCTCCATCTGAAAGACATATCCTTTACTCACGCATGAACTTATGACATCTTCGAAAGCACTCCTCTCGTAAAGTCTGCAAAATATGTTACACTAGGATTTATGCATGAGCTTAATGTAGCAGCTGCTTGCTTCAGAGGCCAGCCAGAATGAAGAAAAGTGTAATTATATGTACAAATACGAATTACCTAAAAGAACCAGTCAGATCGGATACACCTGGCCATAGAAGTGTCTGTGCAAGTACATTGGCTCCCCTACTTGTGAGTTTACGCATAAGGTTCCATCCATGCACACCACCATGACGGACATAACGGGTTCCTGTAACTATACTTGCACCAGTTTCGATTTGCTTCCTAGGAAACATAAACAATAAGATTCAGTTCTGTCGACATTAAATTTTGTGGTTCAGTTTAAGACTACAAATGTGCCAAAAAGTATCGTGTCCCATAAAAATACAAGAAGCCATATGGAATATGTGACTGATATGCTAGTAACGATGAATTTTAAATGATTCAAACAGTGATTAGAAAGGAGCTTATTTGAGATTAGCCACATTGATTTTTCAGCCATTCAACTCTCTATTAACAATTCTAGTGCACTACAACCAAACAAGAGTCTCATTAAATAGTGTAGTCATTTTATAGTTTTTTCCCCTCCTAAATCAATTCATTCACAGCTCTTAAATATAGGCCAGAAGACACTTAAAAAAAGATGTTTATCGTTCATCCACAACTATGCTACTAGCCAGAACAATGATCATTTCTCACAATCGCTCATCTTGCATATGCTTGTATCTTCCACTTTGTATATAATACATGCTATTACCAAAAGCATAATCAATTGTGAGACAAATCAAGACTGGTATCAATAGACAGCCCATAAAAGCCTACCTTCGACATAAATTGTATTTGGCAAGCAGATGAATTAGATGCCCCCTTACCTATGTCATCAACCACACACAAAATGATTCTACAACCCACTCTAGTGTCTAAAAATGTAATTGTTGCCCCCGGGGGCTATGGTGCAGCGGAAGGGCACCAAGTTGACACCCAGACACCCACGGCTCTATCCCTAGCTACGACGCATTTACAAAGATTTTTCCTCCAAATGAAACATGCAACCATAGGATGTTGGGCTTTTGCACTGTTCACTGCGAGCACTTCCCGATTTACCCTAACGATAGGTGGAAAACTTTCGGTCGCCTCGGGTTCGGTGTAACTTGGTTCATCATTTTATTATTATTATTATTATTATTATTATTATTAAATATAATTGTTGTTACCAGAAACTTTTGAATGCCTAAATTTTCAACTAAAACTTAAACACCATTGATTCTTAGTGTAGTCCTATCATGAAACTTGCTCTTAACTGTTTATTTCATATATTTCCATACATAGCTGTCAAGATGAGTTTTGCAGCATGCCAAAGGTGAACCAATTAACGTGTCACCATTTCAGACTCATGTTAGGATGTCAGTCCTGAAACAACCCATGCAATGACATACAGATCATGTTCCTTAAACTGACAGGTTCAAATTTTAAAAAACTGATATTGCATTCTAACTTTCAAACACCAATATTGCAGTTTATTAAAAAAAAGATACTAATGCTACTTGTTTCTTAAGTTTAAACCTACTCACCAGTCATGCTATAAATTCAATAACTGTGGTTGATATCCTAGACATGAAAACATGAACATGGAGTTTTTTCAACAAGATTATGTTGCACTTGTTCTTTCTTCAGTTACTGTTAATAATGTGAAATCTGCAACATTTTTTACTCTTGTTCTTTTTTTTTTGGCCAAAATATTATTTTCCTTGTAACAGAAAATTTCACTTTGGCAGTATGATGAACACGTTGTCTACAAAAACAATGAATTTGTATGTCTAACTACCTTCCATGAATCAAGGGTGAGATAACTATCTGTATGTAATACCTATGTCTCTACAGTCTCTGAACACATTACAGAAGTCCGATCTAAAATTCAGTTATCAATAATTATAGTAGTAGCTACTAAATACTTTTCTATCAATAGCTTATTTATATCCATACCAACTTTTGCCGAAGTTTTTTTAAAGTTTTTCAAATGCTAAGTAAAATCAGTACCTGATGAAGCTGGGCAAGTATTTTGGCTGTACACAAGAAAATGATTGTTAGGGATTAACAAACATACTGCAGAAATTTAATATCAACAAATTACCATAATCAAGCACATACATGGTGGGAGAGATCTGCGTCCATGATTATTATGTAATCACCAGATGCATGCTTAAATCCATGAACGTAAGCCGTTCCTACACATTATTTACCCATTTCAATGAGTAGACATGAATTTGCTACCTAAACTAAAAAGACCTGCAGCCGTACCTAGACCAAGCTTCTTTGGCCTTGCTCGTAGTAGCTGACAGAATTACATTATGTATGAATAAGCCATTGACAACAATCCAAAATCATTGACTACCATTATTAATAATCCAACTAGACTACTCACAATGCGATCTTTCCCATAGACATCCTGTAGTTGTTTTATGATATCTTGAGTTCCGTCAGGACTTCCATCATCTACAATAATGACTTCAAACTCGGACTCCCTAGCAAAAGCTGAACAAATATTTACTCTGATTCTCAACAAATACTATGAATAAATAGATGTTGACCAGAGAGATTAAAAGCTATCAGAATATACAAATCAGATCCCAAGGTTAGTTTTGAAAATGAGTAACATTGATTAATAACAAATTCCTTGAGATAGTCAAAATATTTGGAAGAAACAATGAGCAGTAGAGTATTTATCCCAAGGTTAATTTTTCACCAAGTCATTCACATCGGCATTTATAGCATAAGGCGGATAAAGGAAACAACAATTGTTTCAGATAAATGTAGGAAGAAAAATAATCACTGACTTCAACCACCATCACACAAGAACAAGATTGTGATCTGAGTGTGAAGCAGGAATATACAGTTCGCTCACTATACTCCATACCACTCTAGTTACAGCTGGGATAAAAACTGCCTGGTCGTCAACTTTGTGGGGAGAAAAAAAACATCATTAGAAAAAGTTTCTCGTCTTGTCTTATCAAGATTTTAAAAAGCATATGCAAGTGAAATGCAATCGGATATTGCATAAAGCATATGCAGTATATGGGGCACCCGTGAAGCATTAAAGAAAAATAAGTAAAATTAATTGTATTGACAACAATGTATAACAATACATAAAACTTACATATACCACATAAATATATCAAATTAATTAACATGAATTATTCATAATTAATAATTTCATATACAAAAATATATAAAAACCTATGCTATCCATAGAATAACGCACATTATGACATTAGTGAATCAATCACTTGATATTGGTAATTTAGGGTTAGCCATGCTGATGTATTTTATAAAACAAGTAGACAGACATTCATCAATAAGTTCTATTTGAATAACCCATATATTCGTATGTTTTATTTGCCACAATGAACTAAAGAGAGTTTTTTTAAGCAGGAGTTGAAAAATAAGGAGGGAGTTAAGGGGAAGAAGGCATACTGAAGATGTTTGAAGATGAGGTAGATGACAAGGGCAATGTTGAGACGTTCATTGTATGTTGGAATTATGATGCTATACTTCTTCCTCGTCATTTTGTTAGCAGCCATTATCTTTTCGTATTCATCTGTATCAATCTCCTCCAACTTTGCCATACTCCCTTTTGGCACTGATAGAAAATAATGAAAAGAGATCTGAACAATGTCAACAGTACAGACACCTGATACCAACAAAATATCAACAGCAAATTTGTATCCAGCCCTTTCATGTTTCAAAAGGCAAGAGAATAATATAGTTTACAACCAAACAATGGAGACTTCTCAAGTCTCCCAACTAAGAGAGCTTCCGATGTTTGCTTGTCTGACAAAATAAGTAATCTCATATACCCGGATAAAGCACTAGGCAGCTTTGTCAAAAGGCGTTAACAATCCTCAAGGGTTCATTACCACATTGCCTAATGAGCCAAACCGAGCAGCACATGGACGCAAACTTAAATTAATTCATCAAATTTATCAGGCTATTAGACTAATTCTACTTCGATTATAGAAAAAAAAAACAATCTGCGCTTTCTGTGAGTACATGAGGCAATTTAGTGCAACAGGATTTTAAGCATCAGTCAATGTCACAAATGAGTGATCTGAACTAGAAGCGACTTGACTTAAATATTTACACTGTAATATTCAGTCCGTAGGTTTGCTCATAGGTTTGGCAGGTGAAACCTATGAAAATAATTGAAAGCAACATTGTATTTACCACAAATTATACAAGTACAACCTCCAAGCTATATGATTTTCCTCTCCCTCAATTTTTACTACAGGATTCTCAATAACAAGCAAATTAAAACATCTAAGCTAAAACACTATTCTTCTCCCTAGAGTTTTACTAAAAGGTTTCCAATAATAGATTCATTGTAGCCGGATACAAGGTTGTATTTCGAGAATAATAAATCTGTTGAGGATTCAATCAAAGTCGCATTGGAAAAATTTAGTAAAGACATGAGGCCTTTTGGGTAGAGACCAAGAGAAAAGTCATAAGGGCTTAGGTTCAAAGTGGACAATATCATACCATTGTAGAGATATGTAATATTCTTTTGGACACAACTTATGGTATCAGAATCATAGTCCAGACCAGATACCATGTGGGGTGGCCTTGAACGAAGTAGTGGGAGGTCCAGAGTAGGTCAAGAGTGAACGGATGCTCGTGGGGAGGCTCGGAATAGGTCAAGGTGACCGGATGCTTGCAAAAAGGTCCGGGGCAGATCAAGAGTGACCGGATGTGGATGTTTGCTGGGAAGGCCCGAGGCAGGTCATAGTGACTGAATGTTCCCAAGAAGGTTCGGAACAAGTCAGGGTGACCAAATATTCGCGGAGACGCTTAGAGCAGGTTAGGATGATTGAATGCTCGAGGAGAGGCTCATAGTAAGTCGAGTGACCGGATGCTCGCGGAGAAGGTCCATAGTAAGTCCAGATGATCGAACGCAGATGCTTGCAGAAAGGCCCGGAGCAGGTCAGGTTGACCGGATACTCACGAGGAGGGCCCTAAGCAAGTCAGAGTGACCAAATGTTCGCGGGAATGGTCCAAAACAAATCAGGGTGACCGGACGCAGATGCTTGCAGAGAAGCCCAGAGATAGGTCAGGTCAAGAGTGGCCAAACGCAGATGCTTGCGAGGAG
>JBBMJZ010413110.1:1038819-1079874 GCA_037833815.1 Zingiber zerumbet
GGGGAACTATTTTTGTTGTTTGTTAAGTGTGTGTGAGAGAGAGATGGCCGCGAGCTCGACTAGTTTCGCTGTCCCATGCTTCCATCTCCGTATTTGTACGGTTTGCCCCTGGCCCCCGCCGCTTCCATCGCCGCCTTCTCGCTATCAGACCGGAAGAGGAGCGGCAGGAAGGTTGCGTCGCTGCTGCTTCCAGCCGGAGAAAGCGGAGTGGCGGTTCGATCCGAAGAGAAATGCTGTAGGTGGCGCTCGGAGATCTCGAACGGAGGCATTTCCTTCTCTCTTTTTCTCCCCCTCCCGGTACATCTTTTCTCCCAAAATTGGGATCACTCTGGTGTGTTCCATTCGGTTAACTTTAGTCCAAAACTAGGTCCCCGATACACTCTCAGGGAACACACCGTTGTTTTCTCGAGGGTCTTAAGGAGTATCTTCTCAATGCTTATCAACATCCTTTTTATTTAATAACTTGTGATTCTGTTTTTTCTTTTTTAATTCGGATCTATATCTACAAAACGCGCGAGATTCGGTGGTGATCGTGTATAGCGTCTCAGTATGGATTGAAAAAAGGGTCGAATTGCTTGTTCTTATTGTCCCGGTTAGTTTCACTTTCTTACTAGAAGAGTAATGCACATTCCTAAGGAACTCAGGCATTTCTCGATTTAGCTAGATTTACTTGTGCGCTATGGTCTTTAATAGCATCTCTATGGGGTGTACATGCAATGGTGCTCTCATATCCTCGATTCATTTAGATAGTCTATCTTGAGTAATACGTTCTTTGTTAGCCAGATCAAGACTGGTACTCATGGCTATTCTACAGAGATTATGGAATGCATTCAGGTTTATTCAAGTAATCTGTGAAAGACAAGCAAAGAGAAAAAATTTGTTAAGTGAAAATTAGTGGCAGGTGGACTCAATTTGGCAAGTTTTGAATAAGTCCATTTTGGTCCGGAGTGTATGAAACTAACTCGGTAATAATAGTTAAAAGTCTTATCAATCTATCATCTTAATGGAAACTATGTTCTCTCTGGAAAATGAGTTTGATACTACATAATTATTTAGCAACTCATGTTTGTCTTCCATATTTGATTATTATACTAAATAAAAATTGTTGTGTATTCCAAAGTAAATAAAATAAAATAAATAGAAATGTTGGGTTTAAAATTTTATCTTCTATGATTCATAATTTGAAGCATAGCATACCAGCCGTGTGTATTGTACTGCCTTTGGTATCTGTCTCTCTACTAAAATTCCACTTATAATGGATAAAGATCTGAATAAAATCTTCAAAATAGTTTAAGAAGCACCTAAACTATGTTGGTGCTATCTAATGAAACAATGTTAAATTGGGGAAAAAAATATGTTACTGCTTTTAATGTACATTTTGAGCTTGTATGTAGCACTTATATTGTTAGTAAGTACCCAAATTTGGAATTCATTGTCATCATCCCAAGTGAACCTTCTTCTTCATTACTTGAGTTGTTATATAGTGATTTTTCTCTCAAGGTTTTCTTGCTTTAATTCCTAAAATCAAGTGTGAAGCTGTTATATATTGTTGTGCAGAGTTTTTATACTATGTGAAGCTGTTATTTATCAAGTGTGAAATTTTATATCTGTTAATTACAAGTTATACTTTTCACTAAATTTTTGTTGGATCTATTGAATCTCTTATTGCAGCTTCAAAAAGCTCTCTAAACAAGATTTCTCTTCTCATTGCTGCCCTAAGAATTCTCCTCCTGAATCACGTGATACTCCACCACAAAGAGGTTTGTTCTAGCACTAACAGTTACAGTTTAGTAATATTAAATAACTCAACTTTGTTAAATGTTTGCAACAAGGGGCATTTTTGCATAAATTAGCAACATTGTCATTGTTTCAATGAATTATGTGTATTATAGATGAATTTACTATGGGGACCTATAGTGATCGGAGTAAATTGATTTGTTTCTTTGACATCTTCCATGTAGATACTGGTATTGCTAGTGAGAAGGAATGGGGCATCAACTTACTATATGAAAAGGTTAGTGAGTCTGGCCAAAATGAAGATGGGAGTACATGGCATCGGGATAGTGGTGAAGAGCTAGGAGAAAATGGATTCAGGTGTCGTTGGGCTAAGATGGGAGGTAAATCACCGGATGGAAAATCAGTATGGCAAGAAATGGTAAGTTTTTTTTAGTTTTATGTGTGTTATATACTGTGTACTTTTCCATAAATTGAAAATAATTAACTAATAGTTTCCTTTTGTTGTGTGGTCATTTTTTTTTTTTTGCTTGGATTCATTTATTGATAATTTAGTGTTAGTGTGATGATGTATTTTTTCAAGAACAATTAGAGAGTGTTTGGTTTGCGTGTTTTCCATTTTCATTTTTTGGAAAACGCACAAGAAAATAGTGTTTGGTTTGCATTTTCCACATCTATTTTCTAGCATTTTCTGAAAAGTAGAGAATGTCTGAAAGTCATTTTCTAAGAAAAGGGAAAACATGCATTTTCCATAAAATTAAAATGGAAAATGCGCAGGCCAAACACTCTTAGTTTTTCATTTTCAAAATAATAAAGTGTGCACCTTAAGAAAAAAGAAAACAAGAATCATTTAACCATTTCAGTCTTCACTGTTAATAATCTAGTTTTGTTTCCAGACTTGTTTGGTTACCATATTTGGAACCAGTTTTTAGTCAAATATTTTACTCTGCTCGAATGCTCCTCTTATAAAAATATTTCTAGTTTCAAATACTTACATGTACTTTATTTTCATTCTTGGGATTATGGGTGAACTGACATATTAGAATATCAGATAGCCCAGCTAGAAGATGCTATTATCTAACTGTGAACTGGGTTACTTGTTTCTTTTATGACTATTGTTCTTTTCCAAGGCTAGTATTATGGCTTGAATATTGTTTTTTATGGCTATTATCTAACTGAAACTTCATCATAAGCTAGTTCTGTAGTATTCTTTTCCAAGGTTGAATTTGTGTTTGTTTCAAAAGTTTGGCCCATTGCTCATTGGAAAGATAAATATTCCTACTACACTTTCTTGATGCTTGCTATTAGAATACTGAAGAGTGTTTTTCATATGAATCTCAGAGATTTTAAGAGTTCAAATTAGCAAAATGGTGCTACAAACTTAATCATGAATGCTGAATACTTTTTTGTGGTACACAATTTTCTCAATCAGTTTGGTAATAGTTTGATTTGATAAGATTTTTTTAATCTTTCCTTGTTTTGTCATTTGTAAGATGCTTATGTTCAACTTAAAATATTTCCTTTTACAATCAAGAACATATTTACATACAAAATCTAGCACTTTCCATGACGCATTTTTTTAGTATTTGTTTTGTGTAAATGTCTTTAAAGCCTATATCCATGTCTTTCAGCTTTGACAAATGGATCTACTTGTTTTCTTGGTGTCTTTGGCAGTGGTGGGAGAAGAGTGATTGGACTGGATATAAAGAGCTAGGTAAAAAAAAATATTTTTCTAATTTAAGTTCTATTTGTACAGTAGTTGCCTTTATTGTAATCCATAGGTAATTAGTATACTTAACTCTTTTACCTAGCTGAAATATTTATATCTTACTGGAAAATGCCAGCTCTTACTGATGCATATATTAAATGTTTCTTTTTTGCTTTGATTTTTTTCTATCCCTAGATACTTTCTTCTTGATTCAAATGCAAAATACTTTTTCTGGTAAGCAAAAGTTGACTTTGGCTAGTGGAAGTTGTTGATGAATCTGAAAGTGAGTTGCTGCTATTTTGTAACATTAATCAAAGCTTGCTGTATCTTCTCTAGGGCTTGGGTTTATGGACAGACTAATCTTTGTAGTTTTTTTCTATTCTCTGGAATATAATTCCTCCCTTTAGCATGGCTACAGAATCAGTTTCTTTTTTATGGCTGAAAAATATTATGACTTTAAGTTGAAAAATGGAGAACGTCATCAGTAAAGCAGTTGCTAAATACTGAAGAAAATATCAATGTTAGCTTCAGTTCCTTTAGCATGTAGGATCCTTGTTTAATTGGAACTGTGGGAAAATGCCCTTGAAATGAACAAAAAACACCAATGCCATTCCCTTACTTTAGGTTGTTAGTCTGGTTATGTTGTGGTTCCAAACTGTGGGAAAATGTCCTTGAATGAACAAAAAGAACACCAATGTCGTTCCCTTACTTTAGGTTGTTAGTCTGGTTATGTTTGGAGTAGATGAGTTTTTGCTACATGGAAATGTCAAATTATCTGATGTGGTATCTGTGTCTTACTACTTAGAAGATTATTATACTATTGTATAACTTCCTAATAATCCACTTAGACACAAGAAAAGACATTCAATGCTCGTTGAGAAAATTTCGGATTGTATCAAAACTTCATTGATTGGTAATTATTCAGCACAGGAACTTCCAAGTAAATTTATGCATATGTATTGGATACTTGTTGCCAATGTCTGTTGAGAGAATTTTGCATTTGTGTGCAATGCTGTCAAATAAAGTATTTCAGACAACATATTATGATGTGGCATTTTGAAATGATAATATACTGTGCCTTTATCTTTTGTTAAATATTTATTTTCTACTGTATAGGTTCATACACAACAATCCATTTAAGGTGATATTTAATTTAATAAATAGTTCAAATTCATATGTTTAATTAGCATATTACTGAGTTTAACATTTTTTTTACTCTACTCAAAGGTTCTTGCATATTGTTTAAAATTTTATGCTATTAAATTATCACTTGAGGGGATTTATAGATATATTTCTTTAATATTTTCCCATGCTTCTAGTTTTTGTAAACTTTAACTCGACTGATCATTGCTGTTTGCACATGAAGTCATGGGTTTAAAAATATGATGTGCTTATTATTAATTATTGAATTATTTAACCTAATTTGTGTTTGGTCATTTCATGCCCTTGTTCAAATGTTTGTTTTATTTTTGCTATCACATTCTAAAGGTGCAGAAAAATCTGGAGAAAATGACAAAGGAGATTCTTGGTGGGAAACATGGAAAGAAATTCTTTATCAAGATGAGTGGAGGTAATCAGGTCTTTGCCCATAACACAGTTTCAACAATAAAGAAATATTTCATTCTTAAGTTTTAGTTTAATTGCAAGGACAATGTTGTTGCTAGGTAAATTTGCAGACATGGTTCTAGCACATAAGTTTTCTAACATATTACTTGAGCACAAATTCTTAAAAATTGGTTAAGGTTGGATCAGGCTCAAGCACATATGTATATACATATAATATATATTTATATATATAGAATAAAAAATATTGAACTAAATCAATCTCATTGTCAACCCCATGCACGGTTGCTTTGGCTAAAGATAGTCATTTGTGGATGAACTTGATTTGCAAGTGAGGTTTCATGATTGGGTAATAAAAATAGTAAAATGATGAAGGGGCATTAAGGTGGCAAAGTGACACAGTTTTAATAGTTGAGCAAGGACAAGTGTGAAGATGTGATGTTTCACATAGGTAAACTATAATTACCTTATTATATTAATTTCCTTAGGTTCATGAGGGTTCCATGTGTTATAGTTTCAATATAACAAAAAAAAAATCTCCTAATTACGTTCCCCACTCTTCTCATCTAATCATTATGATGAATCACTGAGTTTTTTCAGAGTCAGCTAACTAGAATACCAAGGGGGATGGTTTAAAATTTAGTATCAATTTTACCTGTATATAATCCACTTCAACATACTTAGAGTGGTTGCCGATGCGGCCATCAAACTTATTGGACCCAAAAAATGTAAATCATGTAGAACATGTTGGAAAATATTAATCTTTTGTGAGGACAATAGATGCTATCATTGTAGAATAACAATTGATTAGGAGAAAAAAGGATTTTACTGCAGTAAATACCTATTATGCATAAAATGTACAATGCTAGTATCTTTAAGCATATAGCATTCTGTGAGGCCTCTGCATATACGTTTTCATTTAATTTATTAACTAGATTTTCTATTTTTTAATAATTAATAAAACAATAACTACTTAATGGGGCTTTAAACATGAATAGGATGTGAATAACTTGTACTTAGTCTGCTAACACAATTCGGTCAATGCAATTGTTCTTCAAATCCTTTTATTTAGAATATGCATAATTACTTGAATTATTGTTTTTTGAAAAACTTTGTTGTATTGTGTAGAATGTTCGAGAAAGATTTTCTGCCTATTTTTTACAAAAAATTGCAATTTTTATTTGCATCTTTTTTTCTGTTATCTTGAATATAAAGTAATGATGAACTTATTTTGGTTTTTAGTAATCTAGCAAGGATAGAAAGGAGCGCACAAAAGCAAGCAAAATCAGGCCTAGATAATGCTGGATGGTATGAGAAATGGTGAGAAGTGCATGATTGCCTATGATGTTTACTTTTTCCTAATTAGCCTTTTCTGTTATTTTATGTAGTTAACCCGCTGGATATTACATTATTTCTAGGTGGGAAAAGTATGATGCAAAAGGTTGGACAGAAAAAGGAGCTCATAAATATGGAAGGTTAAATGAGCAATCCTGGTGGGAGAAGTGGGGAGAACATTATGATGGGATAGGATTTGTACTTAAATGGTTTGACTAGTCACATCTGCATTAAATTATTGTCTTTGATAATTTACCAATATTTGGCATGTTTTCCTTTTTATAAGTAATTTCTGCTTATTGCAATAACAATTTCTCGTATTACACTGGCTAATATGAGATTAAATTATTAGTTATTATGTTTATGTTACCATCTCACAAATTGGTTACATTTGATGCAAATGGTATCTTCTCAAATGAATTATATTCAAGATAACTTCAACTGTAGGTATTAATCAATTTGCCCGTTTATATTTTGTTAGATCGGGCATGCAAAATCTTCTCATTTATTATCTGCTCTTCTCTTGATAAAAAAATGATACATATCACACACTAGATTGATCTGTGAGTGTTCGATATTATGATACTTTATGTTTTATCTTTCTCAACGCCTATTGGTTTCTGAGCTGGTCTTGCTTCTAATAGTCTGTATTCTTAACACTGCTTACTATATGCTTAGTCATTTATAGGACCGACAAATGGGCAGAGACACAGATGGGTACCAGATGGGGTGATAAGTGGGAAGACAAATTTTTTGAAGGGATAGGTTCTCGGCAAGGTGAAACATGGCATATGTCTCCTGCTGGTGAACGTAAGTTGTAATTTTGTCATTCATTTGGGTATTGTTTTATAGATGAGGTGGTTGATCTCGATGAATGTTGGTTCAGCTGAGCAATTGCATTTGAGATGATAGTAACTTGGACTTGGATAAGCTCTTATATGCAATGCATATGATCAGGCATAAGTTTAAAAAGTCTTTTATCGTCATATCTCATGTGATATTCAACATAAGAATGATTAAAATGTATAAATGCAACGGTAAAAAGAAAAAGAGTTATTCAGTAGACATGATTTGTTACAAGGTGTATTTAATAACATCAAAGGTACTAAGGTAGCTCTCAAGAATAATTTTTTGCTGATCCTTTTGTCATCTCTTTTATGTTTCATTTGCACTACAAAGTTCAGATAAGTCTGCCATCTGCAAGTACTATTTTTGCACTAATATAATTTATCATGTGAAATATCTGCAAAACAATTGGATTTTTTTTATGCAATATATCTTTCCCATGCATATGCCTAGCCTCACCTCACTTTTAATTGAAGAAGATAATAGTTCTGTAGGATTAATTAGTAGAGATCCTATTCCTAACTCTGCCCTTTTGTTTTCATGTATTCTTTTTCTCATATGCCTGATACCATTTAAAACCTGCATAATCATTTGTTTCATTCTGTAGGTTGGTCAAGAACCTGGGGGGAAGAACATTTTGGAAATGGGTAATGATTGCAATCTAATTCCTTTCAATTTTTCTTATAAAGACGTGGAGCTTTTTGTGTTAGAAAATAATAACTAATGCCTAAATGCCAATAAAATTTTTCTCAATCAAAAACCATGCAGTTCTGATCTTGAGTTAACCAGCCTAGGTTTTACTAGATGGCCTATAGTTTTGTGACTAGATTGTAGTTTTGGTTTAGTTCATAAAATATTTTCATTGAATATGTCTGCATTAGACTACTAGCATTCATAATTTTAATAAGTTTCTTTGTTCTAAAGATTTTGAATAACCAACCCTCTGATTGACCTTTCAATCAAGTGTGATTGCTATTCATTCTAAAAACTACCTAAAATGGTCATGTTCCATTTCCCCTTACATTTATCTACTTTCTTTCAGTCTTAGACTTTGCTTTCTCAAGCAACTCAAATGATTTTTTTTTTTTTTTACATTATTGTGATTCAGGAAAGTACACAAGTATGGAAAAAGCACGGCAGGAGAAAGCTGGGATATCATTGTGGATGAAGAAACCTATTACGAGTGAGATAGTGACTTGTTGCTTTATATTCTTGCTCCTCTTTTTAGAGAGATATGAAGGGAGAGAAAATAAACTAATTTTTTTTCTCTACTATTTTTCATTTCGTCATGCTTTTCTCTCTTTTACTAGGGCCATGCCTCATTATGGATGGGCAGAAGTTGTTGGTGATTCTACCCAATTGTTATCAATCCAACCTCGTCAGAAGCACCCAAGTGTACATCCTAATGTTGAATTTGATGCATCAGAGGAAGATACTCCTCCAGATGAAAGCCGGTCACAGTGACTAGGTTTTTGTCAGCACTCTTTTAGCTGAAGGATTATGCGGGTTGGTTTATGAAGTCTCATTCATCTGTCCATTATTTCATTAATTACTATTGTATGCGTTTGCATTTGCTTGATTCTTTTCTTTGATCCTGTCATTGTTATTTCAATGAAACAAATACTCTAAATTTTGCCTGATAAAGTAGGTTCAAGATAGAAAATGTTGAATGAGCGATGAATATTTATGATCCAAATGCTGCCTACGTGCAAAGTGCCTTGCAATTTGTACATTAATGAAAAACTCGAAGAACTTATGCCAATGACCAAGTGAGGAATATGAAGGATCTTATCAATAGATAGATATACCCTGCAATCATTTGAGCATGCATTGTTCTTTCAATTTGTCTTTCATATATTATTACAGCTACTCTAGTCTGGATCCTCACCTTAAGACGTTTGACAGATTCCAATTTTCAGGGAAAATTGATAGAGGATGGGATTCCTTGGTGAGACTATTAAAATTGTGGTCGTGGCTCCTCTCTATGGAATTGAAGGAAATCTTATTTTTAAGTGGAGCTTGACTTCAATTGTCATCAAGAAATCACGTAGAATCAACAAAAAGAAAACACAAACCAACACATTGGTAGCTGCTCACAGCTCCTTTTGGTTTAAAATATGCTGATTTCTCACAGCATGTTTATCTAAAACCTCTCTTGCTTATGCTCAATTATACCATCCTGATTCACCATCGTAAACTACTGGACTAGTACATACCCTGGTAACTATTATTATCATCAATGTGACTGAGACTACGAAAGGCATAAAGTTTTTGTGAGATCTTTCCACTATCTACTCGAAGTCTATATCGGTGATGGATTACTAATCACATACGCCCAAAATTTAAGCCTCTTCTGGCGATGCAATCCCTCGATGGCGTGACTGAAGATGATGATGGTGGAGGGGAGATCTTCTCGGGGTCAGGCTCAGAGACATATGGCTGAGATGCCACATAATCAAGAGCAACGACCACATCAGCCATAACGGGTCGAACGCGAGGCTGCTCTTGAAGACACGTTAAGATGACGGCGATCAACTGCTGAAAGGGCCTTAGCGGGTAGCGACCTTGAAGCAAGGGATCAGCCAACTGGTGGTACTTCCTTTTATCGGTGAGAAAACGCCTCGACTGAAAGAAACAAAAAATTATAAATCAATAAAATGTCATTTACACATGCTGTACTTTTAATTTCTAAAGAACAATTGACATGAGAGATTAACTAGAAGCACTTACCCAAATCAAGAGTTTTTGTTCTGCAACAGGTTTCAAAGCATCGTAAACTCTTCGTCCAGTAACCAGCTCCAAGAGAAGCACACCAAAGCTATACACATCAGACTTGAGACTCAGTTTACCACTCATTGCATAATCAGGAGCACAGTAACCATAAGTTCCCATCACCCTTGTGGAAACGTGAGTGTTGTCACCAACAGGTCCAACTCTTGCAAGTCCAAAATCAGAAATCTTTGGGTTAAAGTCGATATCTAATAGCACATTTGCAGCCTTCATATCTCGGTAAATAACAGGTGGATTTGCGACTTCGTGTAAATATGTCAACCCTCTGGCAACTCCTACGGCGATCTTTATCCTTGTGTTCCAATCAAGGGGGAGCTTATCAGGGAGAGGATCTGAGATTTAACAAAGCAAATCATAAAACACATGAACCACTGTATGTATGCCTACAAGTTATTCTTATGGAAAACCAATTATCTACTGGAGCGGTTTAATGATTATTGTATAAGGATCACAGCTATCTTTCTTTTGCGAAACTTGCATTGTGATTCAATACACTTTGAGCCTATTCTCTGATAGTTGATCAGTTTCTACGTCCTTGCCCATAATCCTCGAAGCAAGTTGCCATTTCTGATCATCTGATTAAATATTGCAGTAATGTTCTTGGTATGCCAATTGCCAAGCAAGAAAGCAGTCGGAACTCGAAATAAAGTAATAGCTTCTAAGGTAGGTACAGAGTTGGCACACGCAGAGGAAAGGAAACACGGGACAAGGTACGGGACGCTTACCGAACAGGTGATCTGCCAAGCTGCCTTTCGGCATGTACTCGTACACCAAGAGCCTTTCATCGCCATCAGCGCAGTACCCGATCAAGCTGACGAGGTTGGGATGCCGAAGAACGACCAGCATGAGAACCTCGACCAGGAATTCTTTGTTCCCTTGAAGCCCATCGAGCTTTAGCTGCTTGATAGCCACCACCTGCTCGTGCAAAAGATCTTTTTCCCGTCAACAATGGCTTCTGCTTTGACAGATGCAAAAGGAAAGCGAAAAAAAAGTAGGAAGGAAGAGGGTTGCCTGGCCGGTGGAATCCAGCAGTCCTTTGTAAACTTTTCCGAAACCCCCCTCTCCGATCAAATTAGCTTCCTTGAAATTCTGCGTGGCGATCGCTAGATGCCGGAAAGTGAAGCTGTGCGCGGAGTTGCTCTTCCTCTCGCCTGGCGAAGATGCCTTATTCCCGATCACTGATTCCACACGAAGGAGCTAGATTTCAGTAAGAGATTCATAGAAAATTCATTCATACTACACGAAATCACAATGCAGATTGCAGTCCGGATACCGACCTGAGGAATCTTCTCTGTCTTCTATCCGGGAGTTGGACTCCCTCTTGCGACGATGATGTAAACAAGGGAAGCAACCCATCTACGCTAAAGTTCTAAATCCCTAGTCTCGATGGAAAAGCAAAAAAAAAAAAAAGAATGTATCCAGAAAAGAACCTACATTCCCCTCCAACGAGAGGGAAAGAAGAAACCTCTTCCGCTCCCGCCCCAGCAGGCACAAACAGAACGCCGAGTCTTCTTATCTAGGAACGCCTTCAAACAGAGACCAAGTAATAATTAGCAACAACATGTCGATATCTGCGATCCGTGCGAAATCCCAATTCGAGAAACAAGGGGAAGCCGTAAAACGCACCAATGACAAGGGCAACAAAGCAGAGCAGGGATCCCGAGAACGGAGGGGGGAGAGAGAGGAAAGCGGCGGAGTCTCTGACAAGACAGAAAAGGCGACGACTGCTATATATTTGTCCGCTCCTTTTGTCCTCTTCTTCCTCCTCGTCGTTCCACCCGCCGGCGCAGGAGGAGCAGAGGCGGCGAGACGTATTTATTTTTTTGGAATTCAAGCGCTCCTTTTTTTTTGGAATTTATTTTTTTTCTTTATTTATTTTGCCTTTTTTAAAAATTAAATCACACTCAAATATGGAAAAATTTACCTGCAATCCAAATCGATATTGACAAACAAATCTTTACCTACCATCTCTATTCATATAAATTTTTATTTCAATTCATAGTGAAACATATTTACCTAATTATTGATAATATTTTATTTTTTTATAAAAAATTTAAAAATCAGTATAATTCCTTATAAATTTAGTAAATTAAATTAAAATATGGTATAGTACGATTCTTTTTCACAATTGAATAGAAAATATACTAAATTTTTTTAAAATGATATTCAATTGGATGAAAAATATGCTAGATTTTTTTTAAATGGTAAATGATGCTGAATTTATGAGGAATTATATTAAGTAAGAAAAAAATCATGCTTAATTTAATAGAAAATATACTCGATTCCTAATTTAATGTGCTGAATTTAATAGGAATTATATTTATTTTAGAGAATTTATACTAAAAAAATATGGGATGAAAAATATGCTAGATTTTTTTTAAATGGTAAATGATGCTGAATTTACGAGGAATTATATTAAGTAAGAAAAAATCATGCTTAATTTAATAGAAAATATACTCAATTCCTAATTTAATGTGCTAAATTTAGTATGAATTATATTTATTTTAGAGAATTTATACTAAAAAAAATATGAGAGTTAATTTTGATAGAAAATATAATTGATTCTAACATAAAATACTAATTTTAATAAGAATTATACTCATTTTGGGAACTTTTATACCTAAAAAATCTGACGTGTAATTTAGATAATAATATTTATATAAGGAAGTTGAAGTAAATAAAACTTTACATAGAGAGAAAATAAAATTTGTTGTGATTGAAAACTGTATGTAAAATTATGATTTTAATTATAATTGGAGATTTTTTTTAATCATGATTGGAGATTTTTTTCTACTTGACCGCTCAAATAAATTAAATTCCACGTCATTTTTTTAAAAAAACAGAGAGATGCAAATAAGCAACTAATACTCAAGAAAACATAATCTTTATCATTACACAAGAAAAACGAAGATTTGATAGAATATCCTCTCTTAATGGGCCGGGATCCAACAAATCAATATCCAATTCATAATTTATCAGATAATATCCATAAATAATTTATAAATATTAATAAATTTCTTATCAAACTTATAAATAGATTAAAAAAGCAAAAAGAGTTATCTAGACTCAATTCAATTTAATTACCTAGCTCATTAAATAAATTTAAACAAAATAAAATTTAACTTGCCTTAGTTCTTAGTTCTTAATTTTCAAAGGATTAAAGAATTGGTGTCCTAGATGCTAATTCTCGGGAATTAAAGAATTGATGTATTAGAGCATATATATAATAGGATGTTAAATCACCATTATAATGTCCATATAATACTCTCTTTTCATTATGAGTGAGCATTATAATATCCATTCACAAGATAGAGAGAATGAGGACGTTCAAAGGTATTAACATCAACGCCTTTGAACGTCTCTCTCTCACCTTTTTTTTATTTTTTTTAAATGGTAGAAATTAAATATTATTTTTTAAAACTAATAATTTTTTTAAGTAATAATAATAATAATAATAATATTTAAAAATATATTTATTTAATATGATATAATTTTAAGATGATTGAACCCATAAAGAATGAATATTAATATTAAATATATAACAATGGATCTCATATTTTTTTTATCAGATAGTAGATGTTATAATGATAATGCAGTATAAGATGCTCTTTAGCTCTGGGGGGAATTCCTCTACCAAAAGAATGCAACCTTGGACCTTTAGATTCTTTATATGGTTAAGGTGGATGAATAAAACCTCAGAAAACTGGACAAACTAAACATATGGACCCTCTGCGACAAAGCACCCTTGACAACTCCTCAACCTATCTATCTATCTACCTATCACCTCTGCAGCAGCTCATGTGTTCAGATAAGAAGCTAAGTCATGAGTAGGAGAGAATGAGATCATGCTACCGTCCTAATTAAAGCAAAGTTGAACAAGCTTTTGGTGACCTCAGGCCCCATTTGTGTCAGAGGCCTTGTGGCAGTAATTTGTTTTAGCAAGTCCCTACCATGTGAGCTGTTGAATGCTCATAATCTATACCTCAGCCTCTGTATCAGGCTTACGTGCATGAGATGCAAGCTTAGATTAATGGAAGGTCCTAGGCCTTTGAACATGGGTTCCTTTTATTTACTCTGTGCTCCTTGTTGACCTTAATGAGCACTACTGCTGCATTCTGAAAAATGCAAGGAGCGAGCTAGCTAGCTAGCCATGAGATAAATGTGAATTATCTGAAGGTGGATCGAGTTGAAGTGGTTGGTGGAAAAAGGAGAAGTGGTCCACTGAGAACGATCCCGAGTCTGCCTTGATGAAACTGCAAGCAAAAGTAGGTAAGAAGGGGAGTGCTGCTCTGCAGTAGAAGTAGAACTCAACAGAGTGAAAGAAAAAGAAGAAAGCAAATGAGAAGATGACCACTGTTGATTCATCGAATTATTCGGAACACTGTGTTTGAGTTCTTTGTTTGGATTTTATGAATCAGAAATGAAAAACTCATGTCGATACTGAGATGGTTCATGATTTCCTCCAGATTGCCGAGAACAGAGCAAGGTCATCAATCAAACAAAGTGGGCGGTCAGGGGTTTTCATTGATTGATTCTCCCCATTGTCATGTTGGAGATAGGTAACAAACGCACTCTAACTAAAGTTTTCGTATCGCCTCCAAACTGTCTATTATATGCCACCAATGGAGCCACCCTCGTGCCCAAAAGCTTCAACCACCACCCGATGTCCTCGCCCTCATGAGCTGTATAAGAGAAGAAAATAGAGAGTTAAGAGAGATGCTGGGGACAAAAGACATGATTTTGGAGAGGTTATTGCGGCAAAGATTGCTTTTTGGGAGAGGTTATTCGCCATTATTGCAGCAAAAATGACGAGGAAGAAAAGGAGAGTAGGCAGCTGCTTTCCTGGTGTTGTTGTCACCAGTGGAATCTTCTGCAACTCGAGCCATTTCTAGGGTTCCAGATTGGGAGTTTGCTCGGCGCTCGCGCCATCCGAGTGCAGTCAAGGTGTTTGCTTTCGATCCTGAGAGAAGGATTTGTAACAGAAAACTATGGAAATAATGCTTCTTTTTTCTTTTGTTTTTGAAAAAAAAAATCATGAAGAACTGCTGTTCAAAAGCTGGCATTTTGCTACGAGTGGTTGGCCAACAGCTCAAAGCTTGCCTGAAATAATATCACTCCCTTTCATGTTTTGCCATTTCTGTTACCTCTGAAATGCAAAAATAGTATCAGTAGTATCACTCATTTGCAAATTGCTAGAGTTTGTTTTAGTATCATCTTAATTTGACTATCTTGCAGGTTAAGAGTTGATCATGAGAAAATTTTGATAATGTGTTGAAGGGAGCATCAGTAGAAGATGGTAGGAGTATTGCAGTTCTTCGACTTCGGTCAAACCAGCTCCTCCCGCAAGTTGCTGGCACTCAATCGACACAATAGCGGTGAGATTACATCTTGCAAGATGTAAATGTACATGGACCTATAACTTTCTTTTAAGTTAAAACTCAAGAAAACATATACAAACCTTCAACTTTATTGCTCAAGTTAAATTATCAAAGATTCCTTCGGTCATATTTTACTATCATAATTCCTGATCTTGCTGCCTTCACAGGTCTTGAACCTCCTAGAAATAGCTTAGAGGTTCCTCCTATGAATACGTATCATAATTTTCAACTGGTTCATGAAGACATTCAAGTAAGTCGTTGGGCTTAAGAATTGTTCTTCAGAGTATTCATGGCTTCTTTAGGCAAGCATTTCGCCGATTTAGCAATAATTTGTGTATATCTGAACGTACATGCTTCTGGTTATGTTTCTGATTCGGTACTTGAGATTTTTCTTCTTCCATTTATGTGAATCTTCTTGTAGGGATTTAACAAGAACCGAGAACAAAAATTGATTCCCTTTTTATATTCACATGATTTCAGTGCTCAAGTTACTATAAAGAGGACATTTGCCAACAATCTCACACCAAAAAATTGATTGATGTTGAAAGGCTCCACAGAACAAAGGATCAGCATAATAGACCCAGTGTTGTGGCTCGATTAATGGGAATGGAGTCACTGCCTTCAGACACCAAGCCTACTATACATCCGAAAGAGTTAAATGATCATAAAAGGCTGAGAAAGAAAGCCAACTTTGTTTCTTCAAGTCGACAACCATCATTTATGACCAAGCCAATTGAACATCCAAAAAATTTGTTTCCTTGTGACATCAAGCGAGATTTCAATCCACATTCAGGGATCTATGAGATTGATAAGCCACTGCCACGAGAACATCCTCAGGAGGAGTTGTTGCAGAAATTCAAAAAGGAATTTGAGGCATGGCAAGCATCTAAGGTACAGGAACTCAAACATGATCCTCTACATAGGAGATATATGAATACTCTTTCACAAGGGAGTCTCAACAAAGAGAAAGCGTCTCGGTATCGTGTTCCATCAGCTAGATCAATCATAGATCATGATGAGCAAGAGAATTTTTTGGAGTACGAGGAGTCTGTGAGTAATCTCGATGATATTGGGGCAACAAAACACAATGCTAGCGCCACTGTGTTTGATTATGGGCAAAGTATGTGTGTTTCACCAGGAAGGATAGTGATTCTCAAACCTAGTCTTGAAGTGAATGATGGCATTGAGGAGTCCTGCTTATGTTCACCATTGATGTTAAAGAAACAAAGGAACATGCATGATTTTCTTGAACAGGTAAAGGAAAGACTCATTGTAGAAATGCAAGGAAAGTCTAGAGCTGAGATCACAGCTAGGTGGACTGAACCCAAGGTTTTTGTCGGCGAAGCATTGGCTGATTCTGAGCAGATTTCATCAAAAACATTCGAACGAAATGGAGGACCGATTTCTACAGATGATAAGATTGCCACAGTGCAAGCAAAATCAACAAGTTCATACAGAAATGAAATCCAATTCAGAGGAAAGAGTTCACCAGGGTTTATTAGCAAGAATGCTACAAAACCATCAGAGAAAATGGAGGATGTTTTGAAGGACGAAACAGACAGAGATAGCATTTTGATTTTTCAACAAAAGCCTATTACATATCTTTCAAACAAAGAAGCAGAAAAAGAAACATTCAGTCCAATGCACCATTTTCTGAACAAGGAAAATGCCAATTTAAGTTACTTGGAGAAAAGGAAAGCCCTTAATGTGTCAAAATCTTTTAGGCATGACCAGACACATGCATTCGATGGTGAGAGTGAGTCGCCAAAGAACCTCACAAGGTCATATTCGGCTCCTGTTTCAGGAACTGAATTCAGGAAACTTCTTTCAGAGGACAAGAATGTATTGACAGCGGCACACATCCATCGGACGCATGAAGCATCTGATAACAACATAATTGAACAAAGGAAGACAAAGAAAGATGGTTTTAACATTAGGAACAGAGTTTCAAGTTTGAGGCAGAACCTCATGCTGAAAAGTAAGATTTTTGGGAAAAGGAGACAGCTAATGGATCGATCACTGGAAGACGAAATATTTTTCATGACAGCCATCGAAACCACACCATCTGTTCTTATGAACATAGCCTTTGAACAGGCAAATATCCTATCAAAATAGATGATTCCTCTATAGACTAATACTTTGAATACAAAATTTATTTGATTGGAATTGATGTGTTCAGGATAACTCCACTGAGGTGCCTCCAAGCCCAGCATCAGTGTGCAGCAGCTCCAATGATGAGATCTGTAGGCCTTACTATCCGAGTCCAGTATCTCCGTTGGAGGCGGTTTTTGATGAAGATTTTCCATCCCTACCTCCCTATGAAGAACTAGATTCCGATCGTCAGGGTGAGGACTCTTTTTCTTGTCTATTCATTACAATAGCCTTGGCATTTCCATGATTTTTTTTCTTCACATCTATCTGTTCTATATCTTCAAAAATAGTTGAGTCATGAATGTATTTCAATAAACATTAACACATGGAAGCAATCAAAGGCCTGTCACTAATTATCGATAACTTTTATTATAGATACTAACAAAAAGACTCTTTGCCAAATCAATAGAGAAACTAGTTTGTTTACATGGAAGAACTTGGAAAAAAGAGTCACAGCATGGATTAATTGAACCTTTAGAGTGGTTGCTGTATCGTTGTAATGATTTATTGCATTCAATCAAGACACAATTTACCTTAAATTCTCTAATTGTAGTCACTCTTGCATCAGATACTAGTTATCTTTTTCCAGAGTCAAATTTGTCAGAAGAACTTGAGTATGATGGATCAACAGAAGCAAAAGGTGAGACAAAACAAACAAAAAATGAACTTCAGGAGTTTGAGTGCACTGCCAAAGCTTATGTAAGAAATATCCTTTTCACCTCTGGCCTGTTTGAGAAAAACCACTCTGATCAAGCACTTTGGGAATGGGGCACTCCAAGAAAACCCATTTCCATGCTAGTTTTTGAGGAAGTTGAAGAAACATATCAAATCAGCTGCAACATGGAAAGTAGCACGTCGCTCCTAAATGGTGGCAACACTGAGGTAAGTCACAGAATCCTATTCGATCTACTGAATGAGGCATTGATGAAGGCAGTCCAGAATTCAAAGCCTGATTCGGCATTCAAGAAGTGGGATATCAGAAAAAAGAGGTTACCGCATGGGAATGACCTGTTGGAGACTTTGTGGCAACAGATTCAATTGAACATATGTCCACCTGAAGATGAGCTATGCTCTATACTGAGCATGGTGGCTAGGGATCTGAGTACTAGCTGGTCCAGTATGTTACATGAAGACCTTGATATAATCTGCGCGGACATGGAGTCCCTGATTATAGAGAATTTGACTGATGAGTTTGTCGACAACTTGGGTTTTAGCTGTGTTCAGTGTTATTAGTATGATTTATTTGAATTTTCCAACCATTCTTGGGTGCTTGTGCTTGGGGACTCACATTACTCAACCAAGTTACAGTGTTGTCTATTTTTATTGGTTTTTCTTTTAGTTCTTGTTTTGAAACAAAGTGTGGATAATGTATTCTTGCTGTATAGTGGAATAAGAATAATAAGTATAACATTGTGATGAAAAGGGTCCTTGTTTATAAGACTCTCATAGTGTGTGATGTGAATCATACAGATTTAGTGAAGATAGGTGAAGTAATTAGTTTATCTAAGATGGAGGAGGAAATCAAATTTACATATAAAAATTATATATATATTTTTTACTATCAGTACTTCATATGACATGTGTATAGAAAGAGAGAGTTTCAGTTCAAAGTTGTGTGAGAAACAAAGTGATTTTATCAAAATAATTATAAAAATTTGAGTTTTGTAATCGAAATCAATTTGTTTTTGTTAGATTTATAATTTTGCTACTTGACAAAGCATTTGAATAATACTATCACTCTTCCATTAACAAAGGGTAAAGGGACAAGAGTTAAAAAGATTTTAGAATTTTAAAGAGCATTCTTTTAGGGGGCGTAAAATGCAAAGGACAATTATAACTTATCCTTCAAAGTATACCTCTTCCAAAAAAAATGTCAGGATTACAACATCATAGACTTTGGGCAAATAATTTCAGAATGAAAAAGGGAGGTCCACACCAATGATGAAATTTTTTACAACAAATAGTGAGCAAATAAATTAATGGAAGTCCTCAAATAATACACAAGTTAATGATGTTCACACAAAAAAGAACCCCTGACAAGCTTCAGCCAGTGTAAAAGATAACTTTAGGTTGAGGGTATTCCAATATCGGAAACAGCAGGTAGAAGGTCAGCATAAATCCTTGTGATGACCTTTACTTATTCCCACTCATTCCCCAACTAGCATAATGATCACATACAAAACCGAAAAAAAAAAAGAAAAACAAAAATTTGCACAAAACATATATGGTAGTATGTTGTTGTTAGCCCCATCTCACTGTGATGAAGCTGCTTTCTCCAGTGTTATGATAGTGATCCAATTTTGATTTAAGCAAATCAGAGGTGGCGTAGAAATAATCAACTTCCAGCTAAGAGAATACTTGAAGTGCGTCAGAAACAAAAAGTTCCTCAGTTCACTGGAACTTTGAGCTTGCTCATGCCGATCTCCAGCTTCCCCACACTGGCTTCATTTTTTTCAACACCAGGTTTTGCATCTTTAACCTGTAGCCATGGATGCTGCAGACACTGAGCGGCAGTCGGCCGCTTCTCAGGACAAAAATCAAGTAGAGGGCAAAGGAATTCAGCGAATTCACGAGCATCATCCTGGGGGAATTTGTATTTCTCAACCAGGAGTTTATCAAATGGCCAGAATTTGAGTCTTCGGATCCTCTTGAGGTCTCCGTACCTGTCGAAGTAGTCCTTTGACCGTGACCCTGTCGTAGCAATCTGAGCAGATGGAAGTGGTTAGGTGATATGAAACAATAACAGAGTTGAAATAAGTAAGCTCACCTTTTTGGGCATCTTTCCGAGGAGCTCCATCATCAAAGCCAAGTGATCCTGTCATGGGGTTCAAGTCAATTGCTGGAAATTAAGTCATAAGAAAACAGGAACTTGTTTCCAAAAAGAAAAATGCAGATTGGTAATTCACTATACAAGCAGTTCTCATTTAGACAATGTTTTTCAAATCCATTGCTTCTTCAAACAACAAGCTCAGAAAGAGTTAACAAGTGCTAAACATCACTTGGAACAAGAATTTGATATAAGAATTGTCCCTAAATGTTCGCCGTGTTCATGGGCAATGGTCAAATAGCATAAGATTGTCTTTGAATTCCTTACTAGCCAACAAGAAACTATCCAATTCTTAGTACCTAAAATGCAGCAATCACCTGCAAGTCAACGTAATGGCTAACCAGTGTGATGTGATTTCAAGTAATACAGGAGATGCTTTGTTGCTGCAAATAGATAACAGTGATAATTTAGCCTCTATTACACTTGTTGCTAATTTTTTCATCATCTGAATTGTTTATTTTGTTACACATTAATCGCTAGATCCAATAGGTAATTAATGATGATGCAATACTTCCATTACTTATCTCTCCTTTAGCTGAATGGCCAGCTAATACAGGCTAATATAAAGACTCAGGTCTTGTAGAACTGCACCATGCCTCGTTAACTCCTAATTCTCTAAAAGAATATATTCACCCATATTTTTTTTCTGATAAACAATGAAACCAGCATCCTAGAAACATTTTTTGGAAGCTATCTTCAACATATTAATGGTACAACTTTTTGCCAAATTAAAGATAGTGTTTCTCTAGAACAAAAAAGGATTCTACTATAATGACAGATGTGACCACAGTAAATGATCAGATTCATAAAACTAAAGACATAGGAGTGACAAGAAACTTGTCTAACATTAGCTTGGTTTCATGATACTAAAACAACTTGTTGTCAAGATAGATATCACTAAAGATTCAATTTTTACTAAAATTCTACCTAGAGGCATTCATAGAGTTGACTGTGACTTTAACTAGTAACCAACTTTTTGATAAAATGTGGAAGTATGGCTTCTCACATAAGCATATATAGGTTAACTTTTTAATAAAATTTCTAAATTGTCTCAAAACAGCTTCTTACTTGCCTTATTAATGTTCAAAAACTATAAAACAAAAGAAAACCATGTTAACATACAGGAAAGAGTCATACCTCATCCTCACTATACCCTTGGCCACCTTTTGGAGTAAATAACATATCCCCAGTAGCAAGCTCATAAGCCATGCAAGCAAAGGACCACATGTCTGTAGAACAATCATATCCAGCACCAAGAATTACCTCAGGTGACCGATATTGTCTAGTCTGTATATCATCAGTTAACTTCTTGTCCGACCAACAAGCATTCCCGAAATCCACAATCTTGGATCGAAGATCAATCCCATCCAAGCTCCTTTCCTGCAGCACCACATCTGTAGTTGATGCTCTTCTCTCAGAGATCCTTGCCCTTGCCTGCTTTGCCCTCTCCTTTAGTCTCTTTTCAATCAAATTGACCACTGCTGACCCATTGGGGTTGCCTTCTGGTCGCTCCAGGATTGGCGTGAATCCAGATCTGACTGGGTCTTTTGCAGGATCAATGGTGGAGATCAGAAGAACATTCTCCAGCTTCAAATCTGTGTGAATGATACCCAACTCCCTGTGCAAATAATCAAGACCCAACAAGATAGCCTTGCATATGTATTTCACCCTGTCTAGCCCAATGCCTTTGTAGCGGTTGTGCTTCACAAGTCGAAGTAGGCTATCGCCAAGGAACTCGACTACCAGGCAGAGATGCTGCCCGTTAGGGCCAGAATGCTTAAAGTGATCAATTAGTCGAACTATGCACTTAGAATTTGAGGCATCCCCTTCTGCAACTGCAGATAGAAGTTCAATCTCATGGAGAGCAGCTTGAGCAAACTCTGGTGCACTTTTTTGAATTTTGAGAGCAACAAAATTCTACAGAACAACGAAAAATGAACATTACATAGGCTCATAGGCAGGTTGATAGAATTGAAGAACTTAAGAAGGCAAAGGAAAACAAATTAACATCCTGTGACCGCGCACCACAAATCAGGGAAAAGAAAATTAAAAATAGGAAAAGGAATGTAAATAAGGGAAAAGAAAATTAAAAAAAAGGAAAATGAATACAAGATGAACGGATAGAGACCGAAACAGAGGTAGAGTGGGCGTACAGCCATCCAGAGCTAAAAATGAGGAAAAATTCAAAGTGACGTATGATGCGAACCGCAGATCAGTCGTCACGCCAAGCGATTATGCAGGCAAAGTCATTATAAGAACAGATTTGAATGATAAAGAAATTATCAGTTGCCCGATAAATAATATCAAGTAATCAAACCGAACGAAGCAATTGCGGAAAATTAATGAAGCGTGATCAGGAGTAGGTTCCGTGTTTGACCATTATTGAACAATAATCATTAATCCGTACATTGATTGCAGAAAAGCGGCAATAATTCATCAATCAAAGAGATGATCGAGTAATTAAGTGCCAGTTCAAAGCCAATCCGCGAAGAGATAAACAGCAAACGCGCGTAATCGCATATAGAACTTCAACAATTCTCCGAAAATTTCGATCTTTGACGACGATTCACACAGAGATCAGCCATGAAAGGCGAGATCTTTCCCTGCGGAATCATTCGCAGGGATAAAAATCACAAGAAGAAACGACAAAAGAAGATTCGTCAAGAGAGCGTACCGCGGATCGGGTGTCATAGGCGAGCCAGACGGTGGAGAAATGACCCCACCCGAGCTTCCGCTGGGCGATATAGCGCCCGCCGGCGAACTGATCGCCGACCCTGACCGCATGGTACCCTCCCTTGCGGTAGGCGTCGACGCCCTCGTCCTCCTCCGATCCAGACGACGAAGAGTACGACATATTCCTCCGCTCCCCTAGAAGCTCTCTCCTTTATCGCTGCCTGGCTATCTCCGAAGGATCCCAAATTTCTCGCGAGCTAAGAAGAAGGCGACGGAAGACGAGGGAGAGAAGGAGAGAAGAAGGGGGAGGAGGGACGCGGATCTGAGGAGGAGGTGGCTGGCGATGGCTACAACTGGCCGACCGAATGCGGAGGAATGGGTGACCGATGACCTCTTTACCAATAAAGGAGGCTTCGGACGGAGACTAGACCAGTGCGAGGGAAGGAAGGTCCTCCGAGCACGAATCGTGAGCCAATCGAGACAATCGACGGCTCAGATTGCATCAAGATGCCCGATTATGTCGATCATATGTGAATGGGGAAGATGAACCGATTTATTAGATGTGACGGGTAATGAAGACAATCGACGGTCCGGATTGCATCAAGATGTGTGAATCGACGATGTCGATCATAGTAGATATGACGGGTAATGAAGACAATCGATGGCTCAGATTGCATCAAGATGCGTGAATCGACGATGTTCATCATAGGATGGGGGAAGATGAACATGGGTCCGACTCCGGTTCGGTCGTTTTCGAAGAACTGGACTGACGCGTCAGATTTGACTATTTATCGGAATAAATGAACATGTCGATTTCTAAATAAGTTCATTTTTTTACTCAAATTACAAAAACATGATAAGCCAACCAATTTAGAGCAACTGAAGTAGTTTAGAGAACACAAAATCTCTGTTTAACATGCAACAGATTCAGATAGCAATGCCAATGGATAGACATTCTCATTTCCAATCTCCAAGATGATCAATAAATGTTGATCATTCATATAACATCTAGCTAGTCATGCAGTAATTGAACCAAAAAGTAAACAAGCTTTTAGATACAAACAAGATTTTGCCAAACAACCACGGCATTGAGTCATTAGTGAACATTTAAAAGAATGAGAAGAAATACGGCAGCAGCTATTAATAGATCAGATAGTAATTAATACTGGCAAACAAATTCTCCAGTCTTAAACTAAAACATTGAATCAATCAAGCATCATTCACAAGATTTTCCATACAATATAAAGTCAGATTACAAGCTTATTCGATCTTCAACAGATATCTAGTTCATAAAAAGAATTCGAAGCGATATTTTCCTTGAATTCTCTTCTCCTCAAATAATAGGTGAGAATCTGAGATTCTTTCCAGTGCTCCATTCTACTTCTTCTTCTTCATCATCTCGTAAATAATGAGAATTTGGACTTAGATCTTCAATACGCACGACCTCATAGAGTTCAGACTTCCACAGAGCTGAAAATGGCCATGATAGAAGACCAGGTGCCGGAAATGGATAGTCCCATCCCGATAGCAACTATAGCAATGTCAGAAGCAGCTTCGGCCCAGCCCAGGTCGAAGTTGAAAGTCTTCAGATGGAAGGCCGCAGGCAGCACGAATCCTAGTATCACACACACGCTGCTCCCGACTAGAGACAGGAAGTCCGCAAAGTTGGGCACAAGAGTGGCCACAAGGCTTACCGCCAGAACCACCAGCCACCGGAGCCACCAGCAATACCTCTTCCCGCAGATCCACCGTTCCGCGACCTCAAACACTGGGTTCATCATCACTGGGAAGGTGAAGAAGAGGTTGATGCAGAGGCCAATCTGGACGACCACCGTGAGAACTCCGGCGCCGAGGTTAGTGGTGATGATGTCCCTGGTCTCATCCCCGAAGGCAGCGTAGCCGAGCGCGCCGAAGAGGCCGTAGATTAGGGCGATAAAGCCCATGGAGACGGCAAGAGTGCGGCCGAACTTGGACTTCTCGGCGGCCTCAGCCTCGAGGGGGAGGACCATTCCGATGCCCTCGAAGGCGTAGACAGCGACGCCGACTCCGTATAGGAGGACGGAGGGCCCGGAGAAGGCGTGGAGGGGTGGGGGGTTGGAGAACAAGATGGAAAAATCTTCAACGATGACGACGCCCATGGCCCCAAGGTCGACGACGTCCGCGAAGATGCTGAGCGGGGCGAGGAGGGTTAGGGTTTTGATCGAGTTGAGGCCTAGTTGGAACGGCAACATGGCGAAGACATACACCGCTTTCGAGGAGAGGAAGGCGAAGGAGAGGGGAAGAAGGTGGGAGAGGGAGCTGGAGATGAATATGAGGTAGCCGACGCAGAATCCGGCCTGGCTGAGCACGATCATGACATCGACCGCGATGCGGCCGACGGATCCGGAGACGGCGAATCCGAGGTCGCCAAAAGAGGCGATCTTCGCGGATCGATCTGGGTCGATGCGGCGGCGGATGCGGACGAGAAGCATCATGCAGTGGAAGGTGAGGACGGCGACGGATAGGAGAAGGATGGCGCCTGCGGCCCAGCCGGTGCGACTGAAGGCGTAGGGGAGTCCGAGGACGCCGGCGCCGACGATGGCGATGAAGACGTTGGCGAACGTCTTCGTCTGCGACGAGAGCGGGTGGGGGTGTCCGCCTCCCACCGGCGGGAGGAGCGGCCCCGATGCGTCGAGGCCGTAGCCGGAGGAGCTCGCTTCGTCGCTGAACCCCATCGAATGAGAGAGCCAAAGGAAGAAATTGATGCAAAAAGGAAGAAATTGGGAAAGAGAAATGAGGATGGAGAAAGGGTAAGATGACAGACGGCCTGCGTCAATCAGGTCCATGGAATTAATTATATAGACAAAAAAAAAAATGTTTTTTTTTTTTGGTTATTTTGCCATTAGAAAAAATAATAACAAGTAAGAATTAAAAGAATATACAAATAGTCTTAGAATCATTGCTATAATCTATTAAAATAAACTTGTTCAATTTTATCCTTATATATAAAATATTTTTATATAATTAAGTTAAAATTAATTAAATTTGATTAAAAAATACTTTAATTTATTTAAAAATTATCTCTAAATTATTATAATACTGTATTAACTATCGATTAATAAATGTTATATTATTATAGCTACTTAGCTACAATAGTTTTAAAATAATTTTATTAAGTTTAAATATTTTTGATTGACTAATAAAAAAATTATATAAAANNNNCCCGGCCGTAGCACAGATGGTGGGCGCATGACATTTTTACCTAATGGTCAGCTAAGATAGTGGATTTATTTTTTTAATTAAATAAATTAAATTAGAATTGTATCTACTTCCTTACTAATTTGAGCTATCACTGGGGAGGAATTAGAAAGTAAATGCACACTTTGGGATATTCAATAAATTTGGTTTCATTAAAAAATTTGTAATATATAATTAATTATGTGTTAATTCATTCTTTATATTTTCTTAGTCCTAGAAGAAAAAAAAACCAAACCAACTAGCTAAATTGATTGGACCGGATTTGAAACGTGTGCGGACCGTATTTCTCCGCCGACCGCATTCAAATAATACTAAATGATTGCCAACCACGTGCCGATTTCTCTCCGATGAATAATAATTTTGATGAAGATAATTAGAAAAAGAACACTGCACAACGGCGTATTCAACTTGGATACGTTTCTTTGTTGGACCTCAGCTGATGGGCCTAACAGGCTTCCAATAGTGCATCCTTTCATCTCCCGAGTTTGGGCCGTCAAATTTTAAATAAAAATATGGATGAGTTTAATAATAATAAAATTATTATTATGAGGATTTTAAGTTGTCTGGGATTGATTTTATTTGGATGGATTTCCGATAGGCTTGAAACGGACAAACACACAAAAGGCGTGTATGACGGTGTCATTTTCATAGACCATGATTGGTCGTCTATATGAAGGAATGGCTGCTAACTGGTCAGGCCTTTGAATGCAACTTTACATCGACAGTGACGCTTCATAACTGATTATTAAACTTTGGAGACGCTTTCCGGGCACCCCCAAATTGTTATTGATTTTCAAAACTACGCCTCGGGAATTCTCCCAGACAATTTCATGCGGAGATTTCAAATTCGTTCCCAGATCTTACCGCTCGTCGAAATGATCGAAATCTAATAACGGAATTGCGTTTAAAAACTAAAAAAAGTCAACGTAAATACGTGAAGGAGAGTTGACTTTGGTCGGCACTCGTCGAACTGTGTCGCAGAACGGATTCAGGTGAGGAAGGCGGCGATTCTCTTGAGCAGCAGAGCGACGCGGTCGCCATCGGGCCGATGCAGATAGAATCCGTGGTCCTCGCCCGCCGCCTCGTGTATCTCCGCCTCGCCGCGCCACCCGCTCTCCCGCAGAGCCTCGTAGTACATCCACGCCCAGTCCCGCATCGCGTCCCTTTCCGCCGTGCAGACCAGCACGCGGCCGCACCCGAGCGCCGCCAAGCTCGGGGCCCGCGCCGCCAACGGATTCACCAGCGGGTCGTCGTTCCCGGCCTCCGACGCCGGGCACACCACTCGCCATAGCCGGTCCAACCGCGCTCGCATCACCGGGTCCGCCGCCGCTGCCGACTCCGTCGGCCGCGTCCCCCAGAAGTAAGGCTCCAGCAGGACGATCCCGGCGAGCTTCACGCCGCCGGGCAGCGGCAGGGTCGCCGCTCTCATCGCGAGGTTGTGAGCGATGTTCCCGCCCGCACTATCGCCGGCGAGGTACACTCTGTCGAAGTCGGCGTGCTCCGCCAGCCACGATTCCGGGGAGAAATCTATAAAACAAAGGAAATTCCAATATAATATTTTTTGAACCATGAGGCAAAATGAAAAGGTAAAAGTAAAATAAAATAAGAATTCCAAAACGTCATCTTGTCCAGATTCAGTGAGAATAAATTCATTGTTACCGAAATCTATGTCGGCCAATCCGGCGCGGTGGGAGGCGGCCCAGTGGAGAGCGGCCCAGGAGTCGTCGTAGGGGACGGGGATGCTGTGCTCCGGCGCGCGGCGGTAGTCGACAGAGAGGACGAGAACAGAGGAGGCGGCGGCGAGGGCATTGAGGTGGGCGTGGAGGACGGGGGAGGCGGCGGAGAGGACGCAGAAGCCGCCCCCGCGGAAGTAGAGGACGAGGGGGAGCTTTCGGCCGCTATCGCCGCCGCCGGAGGCAGCGGCGGGCGGAAGATAGATGCGGGCGGAGACGACGGCGTTGATGGCGATGTCCTTGGAGTCGACGCCGGTGCGGGGGTCGAGGGAGGCCGGGGTGTGCTCCTCCGCCCTAAGGCGCTCGACGGAGCCGTCCTTGTAGACGCGGAAGTAAGGCGAGAAGTCGTCGACGACGGGGTTGGCGTCGGCCGCGACGGCGGAGAGGGATCCCATTGCGGCAATTTAGCGAATCACGTCCCGGACAGCAGACCACCCGCTCGTAATTAATACGAATTTCAGGGATTAATTAGCTTAACTCTAATTAACCTTCACTGACACTCTATTTATAGCGAAGCCACTGGAACTTTCCATTCACACCCCAAAATTAATCCCTTTACAATATCATCCCCAACAATTTTAAAATTTTCACAGATAGGATTTCATTGCAAAATTCATTGCCGACCTCAATTTTTTACAAGGTTCGTTGGACAACTTAATTTTTATTTTATTTAAACTTAGTTTAATCCAATTAAAATTGATTTACACTCTGTAATGCATGATTATTGTGGGGGTAATTGCAAAATTTTATAACTGAACTTAATCGGTCATTGAATATTTGAGGAATCCAACAAGAGAGAATCTTTTTGTTGTCTATCCAAAACTAAAAGAAAATAAAAAGAAAAAGAAAAAATTAATGCTCATAAAGTTGGAACATGCATTTGTTTTCCCTTTAATTAATGCAAATAAAAAGGTGAAATATAGAAATTAAATAATGATTTGTCGTTTTGTAGACGTGGCCTTTTCCACTTTGATCTTCAGATTTTTAGTATTTATCCAATCAACTTGAGACAAAGTGCCCTTTACAGGGAAAGGAACCCCTTCTAATAAATTGTGGATGAAATATTTAAGTGATTTTTTTTTTAAAAAAATATGTTTATAATTCAGAAACTTAATTATTACTATTAGGTGGAATAGCTCTTTTTGGCTTTATATAAGAAGAATTTTATTGTAAAATCTAATAAAATATTTAAGTGGATAATTACTAAAAGATTTTCATGGATGGATAGATTTCAAAATTCAATAATTACATGAATGGAAACTTTCCGAGGATAGTGACCCTTTTAGTAAAATACAGACAAAGAGTTTAATTCATGGATTAATAATAAAAATAAATTTTATGATCAAATCATATTTAATTTAATTTAATTATGAGATCATCACTAGAATCACCCATGTGATTACTAGCTACTTAAGTATATCGTATAAGACCAACACTAAAAACAAAAACTATATAACAAATCAAGAAATTGATAATAATTGTTTAAAATATTAGAAAACTTTAAAAAAAAGTTAAAACAAAATAATTAAAATGAGATACATCCAAGATTTGCACACATGCAAAAGAAGCGGGCAAAAAGTCCATTGCTCATAATAAAACAAGGCACCATCCAATCGACCCTACAAACAAGTTGCCACGTGCAAACTAGGTTTAATAAAAGGAAAAAAGATCCTTTAGCCCCCTTAGTTTTTGAAAGCTTTCAATTCTTGCCATCCCACATCCTATACAAGCATCAACAACACCAAGTCATCAATTAACAAAAAATGGAGGGGTCAATCTATAATAGTGCTAGAATACAATGGTGCAATGAATTGGATCCACAATCCAATCAATGGTAGGTTGTTGGTAGTGACATGAGTGGGTCAAAGTCACACTTCTAGATGATTAGAGGATTGAGATCTTTGGGTGGATTCAATTTAATCCTAATCCACTTTTGAGGATGAAAATTATCATGCCAAATTTTTCTTGCTACTCATCTTTATCCACATTGCTTGGGATGAGGATGAAGATTTGCAATTGCGATAAAGGTTCTAGATCATCATATATAGACAACTCTATTTAGCTTAAGTTAAGTTTGACTTAGAGTTTGTTAAAAAGATCGAGCTTAGTGTGTTAGTGGATTTAATAATAAAATATACGTTTTAGATGCTACATAAATCTCACTAATTTATCTCTCCCTTGCCCTAATTATCGCGCTTATTGTCGCCCTTGGTCCAACTAGTTTAAACCTTGAAGAAAGAATATTGATTCCATGCCACTTAGAAAGTTCAAATTATAAGCTACATGGTGTTTTATTATATATATCTCCATTAAACACGGAGTGGGGATCTACTCAAGATGATCATGTGGTTAATTTATCAATTAATGAGTGGTTTAGGAAGATAATGATAAAGACAAGTAGTGCAAATGATCACTAAACCAAAAGCAGCCGCTAAAACTTTAGTATTTGCCTTGATATCTATTAAATAATTGAATCTTTGATCATGCAATATCCATTCAAAAGCCTATATATTGAGTTTAGTGATGCAAATAGGATATTGACTTTAATTAGTGAGAGATGAAAAATATTAGAATAGGAATATTCATCAAGATTATTATCATATATATATTTCTAAATTAAGCATTGAGATAGCTATATAATGTCCTAATGGGAGGCCAAGAAGGTTATTGCTAGTGGAATAGAGGAAAGCTAAAATGCACCACCATTGTTGCAAGTTGTGCCAAAGAACAAATCATTGAGTGCTAAAGAACCCAAGAGATGTCAAGGACAATCAAAGGACGCACGCTAGAGAATAACAAAAGGGGCCCGGGACTAAAAAGTCTATGTAAGTGAGGATTAGAGATGCATATTGCTAAACAAAATTCATTGAATGACTATACAAATAAGGAATAAGAGAAATAAATATATATAGATAAAGATGATACTTTACACATCATTTTTCTATATATTCTTGGATGACCTTCACGGATCCAAGCGCCCGGATGTCCACCCGGACATCCGGACAGGCATCCAAGCATTCAGATTTATGAGAGTTGTTCAAGAATATGCAGCAACGAAAGGATGTACAGAAAAACTTTCTATTATATATAAAATTTATATTCTATAATTATTCCTCTTCCAATGTAGTGTACCCTAGGACAACATTGATTCTTGATTGCAACCCTCTGCTTTGAGATTCGTGCTTCACCTCAACCTAATTTAACTACAATTGTAAGTTGGCCATAAAATCCAATATATTCTTATTCTTTGCTAGTTTAGGAAGCATGAATCAGACCAAGTGGCTACTCCACAAGCGTCCAAGAAACACGTAGATAAAAAATAAAAGATTTTCCATTTAAATACCTATCGAATAAATACCCAAAATTTTTTTCCTCCCATTTTTAGCTAATGAAACGCCCAAATAACTTTTTTTTTTAAAAAAAACATTAATGGTTCGAAAAGGCAAAAATAAATATATCGATTTAACATTTATACCCCCCAATAATAGACACAAAACGACAAACTCTCTAGCCTTTTCCCTCCTCTATAAATAAAATCCCTCTCAAGTTTAATTGCGAATTAAGCTAATTAATCTCCTTCTCTCCGATCATCGCCGTCGATCGAGTCCGCGACCTGTTCGCTGAATTGCCGCAATGGCCCCCCTCGACGGCGGCAACCACGTCGTCGATGACTTCTCCCCTTACTTCCGCGTCCACAAGGACGGTTCCGTCGAGCGTCTCGTGGCGGAGGAGCAAACTCCGGCCACCCTGGATCCCCGCACCGGCGTCGACTCCAAGGACGTCCGCATCTCCGCCGACGTCTCCGCCCGCATCTACCTTCCCCCAGCGGGGGCGGCCGCTGCCGCCGCCTGCGGAGGCGGAGGCCGTAAGCTCCCACTAGTCTTGTACTTCCGCGGCGGCGCCTTCTGCATGCTCTCTTCCTCCTCGCCCATCCTCCACGCTTACCTCAACGCCCTCGCCGCCGCCGCCTCTGCTCTCATTATATCCGTCGACTACCGCCGCGCGCCGGAGCACAGCATCCCCGTTCCCTACGACGACTCCTGGGCCGCCCTCGAGTGGGCCGCCTCCCACCGCGCCGGATTTGGTAGATTGAGTAGTTTTAGTGCCCAAAGTTTATACTGATTTTAAAGATACTTCCATTTTTTTTTAATATCAAAACGACCCCTGCTGCTTCTTATTTTCTGACAAGTTGCGGGGGTGTTTTTGATATTGATGAATCTTTGAGCGCATAGTACAAAATTGTTAAAACTTGTGGAGATTTTTGAAAATTACCCTTAATTTATTCTTCGGCAGGATCCTCTGCTGAACCGTGGCTGGTCGAACACGCCGACTTCGACAGAGTGTGCCTCGCCGGCGACAGCGCCGGCGGAAACATCGCGCACAACCTGGCGTTACGCGCGGCGAATCGGCCGCTCCCGGGGGGCGTGAAGCTGGCGGCGGTCGTGCTGGTGGACCCTTACTTCTGGGGCACTCTGCCGACGGCGTCGGAGGGGGCGGCGGACCCGGCGAAGCTGAAGCTGCTGAAACATCTGTGGAGGCTGGTGTGCCCATCGGCCGAGGCCGGAAACGACGACCCGCGGGTGAATCCCCTGGCGGAGGGGGCGCCGAGCTTGGCCGGGATCGGGTGCGGCCGCGTGCTGGTGTGCACGGCGGAGAAGGACGCGATGAGGGACAGAGCGTGGATGTACTACGAGGCGCTGAGGAAGAGCGGGTGGCGCGGGGAGGCGGAGATGTACGAGACGGCGGCGGAGGACCACGGATTCTATCTGCATCGTCCCGACGGCCATAGCGCTGCCATGCTGCTCAAGAGAATCGCCGCCTTCTTGGCTTGAATCCGACGTTCTCGATCCAGTTTGACCATGTTCAACAAAAGAAAAAGTCAACGATAAATTATCTCTCTGTATATATAAAACCGGTAATAAGAAAATTAATTTTCAAAACAAATTAATTTACACAATGAAAAGTATAAACCTTCAAACACTTAAAAATAATACCAGCCGTCCTTTGTATATATCTTATATAATTTAATAAAAGGCTCTTTTTAATGAAATGCTTTTATAATAATAATAATAATTGTGTCATTATCGTTGGAAAGTGTGTGGCCCACAACCTGAGTCGTAATTTTAAATTAAGCACATCATGAACGTAATTCAAGCATGAAAGAAGGCATAGCAGTGAATATAAGAAGAATTTGTGCTGTTTTAAAATTTATTTAATTTCATAATGGAAGACTTTGTCGAATTGACGCCACGACATTTGAACGAATTAACAGTCTGTAGCAATTGTTTTTAGTGGAGGCATGAAAAATACTTTTTTCCTGTGCTCATTTTGTTGGGGACATCCTCCAGTTTTAAATCAAGGTTTTTTTTAAAAAAATTTTTCAATACGCTATTACTTTTTCTATAATAGAAAAAAAAATCTCCCCATAAATATCAAATCTGATTATTAATTAATTACTCATCGCATCAGCATAGTTAATTTTGAAAAAAAAATAGATTTAAATTTTTACTAATGCACTAAAAAACACAAACCTCATACTGTAATTTTTTTATTCAATTTTTTTTTTATTTTACAACCCTCTTGCAAAATTTTGTATTAGAGATGCCCATAATTGAGAAAGGTAGTTGGGAGATGATGTATAATTGATTTTTTAAATTGATATTAAATATTTAATTTTTATCGATTAATTTTGAAAATGATGAACTTAATTCTATGAAAGTTCCTGAGTAAATTGAAAAATGTTCATAGATACTTTATCAGTCTAGTATTCTTATATAAATGATCTATTAGTAAAAATTTATCTATTAATTTATTAAAATTAAGATTCTATTATTAAAAAATTTTAAAAAAATAAGGTGGTGATTTAATTAAATGATGAGAATGATTATAAGTATGAGTTTAATAATAAGATAAAATAAAAATAAGAATAAAAATAAAATCCATCTAATTATATGAATTAATCTAAAATTTATTCTTAAATTATTATTTTTAAATCTATAATCTAAATACTATCATTCCATTCCTTGAATGCTTAAATCCATCAACTAAAAGGTAGGAGAGACAAATGCGTCGCTGAACTATTTATTTAATAATGGAAGACTTCGACGCCACGACATTTGGACGCATAAGAAATCTGTAGCCCTTTTTTAGTGAATGCATGAAAAATAATGTTTCCTGTGCTCATTTTGTCTTAATTGAGATGATCATTCAATGTATCATTGTTTTTCTTATTTGGCACGTGGGGATAAATCAAAAAGTTTTATACTTAATGCATGAATCCTTGACGTAACTCGTATTTTTTGAAATAGTTTAATTTGTTTATAAAACGTTGTTTCTGAAAATTTATGTACGTTTTTTATTAACTAAAAATAAAGTTTTAGTTGATCATAATTTTCTTAATATGAAAAGTTTTAAATTTTTCTATCTGATTTCACTATTTCATTTTATCAAAATATTTTACTTTGACAAACAATATTGTTGATCCTGTCTGAGAGTCGAGTCGACGGACGCTGGGGACGTGGCGCTCCCTGCTGGGTCCGCGTAAGCTTTGAGATGACGTGGACCTCCGGCGAACCTGCAACAAAGCCGAGTCGGTAAGGGGTTCCCGGTGACGACCCTCCGATGCTCAAGTCAGGCAATGACGAAGAGAAGCAGAGTAACACGACGTGAACTGTAGCTACAGTAAAGATGAATGCATACCTCCGTCGAAGTCTGGGGTCCTTATATAGTATTTCTGGGAGGCACGTGCACGCTGCTCAAGGCGTGCATGCTTCCCAAAGCATACCTCAGAATAACCGTGTCAAAAAAGTGTGTCTGACGCCATACCGTAACCGTCTGACCATATCTCTGACATGACAGTGGAAACTTCCACCGTACGATTCTCTGTCCGGTCTGGCTGCCGACCATGCTGTCTGTCGGAGACACATGTTTCGAGAAGGATACCACCCTCTGTCCCTTTTGTCCTCTTCTGCGTCCTTTGTCTGTTACTGGGTTGAGCGGGAGGGCCGCTCGGCCACCCTGGCGTCCAGGAATGGAGGCGTACCGGACCGAGCGAGAAGGTCACTCGGTCACATACTCGGGCGGGAATGCAGCCTTAGTTGATCTGTAGCTCAGCTAAGCGGACAGGCCGCTCGGCGTATCAGCCTTTCTGTACGAGAACTCGTGAGCGTCGAAAACCCAACCTACGGTCGAGCTGTCTGTGAGCCGACCTGGGCGTTTTCTTGGCCGATCGGCCAAATGACTTAACCGATCAGCGAGATTCTTAGGCTGACCATTTTAACTTTGACTTCCGCATGTCGTTGACCCCTATCTGTGCGAGCCCCCTATTCTTATCATCGGATCAATAGTGAAATAACAATTAACAAAATTTCAATTCAACAAGTTGCTTCTTGAGAGAACTTAATAATCATCTTATGATAAAATGTGCCAAAATCATTATTTAAATGATATCACTACCCTTAAACAAATGAGATTATAATTATCTAACAAGGAAACTACCAAGTGGATAGAATTTGATAGCATAAATAGGAAAGGTTTCTTTCTTCGCGTATCGAATGTGCCTCAGCTTTGTTTCCCCAAGGAAGATGTAGTTGAAGAATAGGTTTGTGCTTTCCACTCCTCAAATTCAGCACACTTTAGCATAAATGAACTAGCTTTCTGATGTCCACCTCCCCCATATCGCTGCAAAGAATGATAACCAAGATGAGCTGTCCGAACAATTACAAAATGCATGGAGAAGGGCAAGTAGTATCGAAAAATGAAGCCCTGAAACATGCCTTTGAGATGGGTGTGGTGTCCTCCGCGTCGACACTTCTGAGGCTTATTTTTAGCAAATGGTCGTTGTTGAGTTGAGGCACTTTGTAAACTATGGCTCCGATTCCCCTTAACACCAAAGAATCAAGCCATCAAACTTTAGCAAAAAGGACTCGTAATCGATCGAGTAATAGATGGGGCAACCTGAGTCCCGTATCTCGGCTTTTTATAGCCAACTGGTTTCCTAGCTCACTCCTTAGGTCCGAAATTGAGTCAGCATTAACAGCCTGTGCAGTCCCACCAAAGGAAAAAAATACTTTAAAATAAACAGCATTATATGATTGGTAATTGAATATTTATGCCAGAGTCAAAGATCTTTCATCTTCAATCAGAATCACAATGAAATTTTGAATGTAGAGTGCTCCAAGTAGAACATGCCAAAAGAGGAAAGAGTTGAGACACTTACCAAGCACTGTCCAAATAATCCCTCTCCTATTCCAATTATATATGACTGCTGAAGAACTTGATCGATTAATTCTTGCTTATGTGACAGTGTCTTTTGACCAATAGCGATGATATCCTCGGGGTCCAAGGCAAGCAACTGTAATATTCCACATAATAGAAGATTACTATGTTTATAACAATAAAAGGTTTAACAAATAGTAATTGTTTGAAGGTTTACTGACATCTCAGTAAAAAATCAAATGTTCAGATATAAAATCAAACTTATCAAAACCTAACATGGGTAGAGTCCAAGTAAATTAAAAAATAAAAAGAGCTGATATTGTTCCACGACATCATAGATAGAAATGTTTCCAATCCGTTTATACATTGGATACAATAAGGAATTCTTCAGTCAACTTGAAACTAATTCTAAGTTTTTTTTTTCAAAAAAAATCAATTGGATTCTTGAATGTTCACTAGAAATTTAACATAAAATTGGCAGTGAGAGATAATCTCTAATGCATTCATATATGCAGATTTGGTTATCAAGATGAAAGAAGGCTACACACCAAGACTTCAATTGACCAATATTCCTATTAGAGTTCAAGAATGTGATAATTGGAAGCGTTATCACCCACAACACAATTAGTTCAATCTGAAGATGATCCATTTAACAAATCATGTCAAAATTATTTACTCAGACCTGACACATTTATTGTAACTTCTAAATTGTTTAATACATGATGTGACCAAGATGTTAGTCCCAATTAACAAATGAATAAAAAACTCATCTAAATAATAATTCACCAAAAATATCAGAGAAATTATATATCATGTGTAACAATGTAACAGAGAATATTCTATTTAGGGTTTTATCATTCCAACTTTTGATATCTATTAAAAAAATATATAGCTAAGCACATTGTAACCAGATCATGCGGGTCAACCCACATAACCAAACATTGTCAGTTACAGCTAATCAACTAGTTGACCTATTTACAAATCCATATACAACTAGACCTAAATCCTGAAATCTGACAGAGCGCCTATGGATCTTTTGGAATTTCAGCTACTGCTACTAATCATGCTGGTAGTTTAGGCTACCTGAACATTGACCAAAGAAATAGACTGGATGCATAAAAAGGCAAGAAACAGAGAATGGGATGCAGTTACTAATCTTTTGCTTCTCACCTTCTCTAGAACTAAAATGTTTTTGTAAAATAAGTAGTGATTTCAATATCCATTAGTAAATTCAAAAATTTACAACTGAGATAACACAAGGGTAAACAGATGGCAGATCCTGAAAGTAGAAGAAAATAATGAGTATAATCACAAAGAGAATAGTCACAATTTGAAGTTTATATAATTGTATAGATTTGAAATGGACTGGGCAAAAAAATTTACCTGGTCAAACAAAGCTGAATTCACATTCACATTGTATTCTATATTCATATCTTTCAAGCCACTACTAAAAGCTTTGCTGTGTGGGAGCTTCCAGCTCCATATGTCAGCATCTTCAATGTATTCAAAGAGCTTCTGTACTCTTTCAAATTTGCAACCAGACAAATTTTTTTGACCTGCCTCCTGATGGTTGTGGATTCCAAGACCTTTCAAAGTATCACTTCTTTTTAAAAGCTTTTCTTTAAAGAAGTCAAATGCAATTGTAGCACCACTCTTATCCATATCAATAACCTTTATCACATTCTTGCCAAATGAAGCATTGCCACAGAGAGCTTCAACTGCAGTCTTATGATGGTCTAATATTATCACACTGAAAGGAAAAGCAAGCAAAAGGAAATCACATGTCAGGATTAAGAACCTCACATGTAATTGAGAAGATAAGGATACTGAGCACTATTACTTTATGAACAAGATGAAAGACAAACTAATATACATTAAATAACATCACAGCCAAAAAAAAAGGAAAAGAAAACTATGCAGGACATGGACCTAAAAAGTTGAAAGTGGTACCTCTCGACTTTTGGATATAATTCCCCGATAAAACCAGAGGATCCAATGAAATCCAAGAGATAGACTTCATTTATTTCACCTAGAGGAAGATCATCAACTCTGTAAGAAAACCAGGATCAGTAATTTTAACCAGTGATCAGGTCAAGGTAGAATATAGATGTTATCATTGTTGCAGGAAATCTTTTTAATATATCATCTAGGCCATTCTTTAAAATAATACCCAATGAGTCAGAGGCCTTATATTTCATTAACAGATCATTTTCATAAAGTAATTCTTTGGAGATCAATTCCAATTGCACCAGCAGAATACAGATATAGTAGCCACAGTCATTATCATCAATCGTAAACTAATGAATACTTTTAGCAACAATTGCAGCTTTTAGGAAGAGGGGCTCCTGGACAATTGTATCTTTTGAACAGATAAATACATTAGGCCTCTACACTAAGAACAATTGCCGAAGTTAATCCCTAAATATTACTTAGAAGTGAACAACAAAGTATCACACTAACACTGATCAAGTGCAAATTATCCAAGAGCAAAAGAAGTTTTATCTTACATTCTTGGTTTGATCAAATGGTTGTGCCCCTACAGCAATATGAAGACTTCAAACATCACAATTCTGTTTATTAGATCGCCGATCCCCAATTTAAATGCTTCCTACTAGTGTTTTTGTATATGGTCTCCTCAAGCCTACAGTAAGTTGTAATTGAAAACCTTGAATACAATTAAAACCATTTATAGTTGATTAAGGATGGAGCAAACGCTCAACTATTGATATTCACTTCGTAAAGGTCCCCAATGAGCAATGTTAAACACTTTTGAAAGAAAATCAAACATGGCATATGCTGACCAATTGGTTTCCGCAAGCAATACAGTCAAGGACAGTAAGCTCTTTCTCTAGAACTGCACAATAATTCATGACAGTATGGTGTTGGATAGACTACATTATCATTCGACTCTACTATCTAAGTATGTCTGTGAGATTTAGTGATCTGTTCAAAGAGCAAGATGTAAACCTTACATTTTAACTGGATTCTGTTTATTTAAATTAATTATAGAAACATGTGATGGTTGATCGGTACATAATTAATCAAATGGCTTAGTGTGGAATCGTCACAAATTTTGCCTTCTACCACGAGCAGGAAACTTGGAGGACTAAGTTAAATCAGGTATCCCAAAAATATTGAAGAAATCCGAGAGCTTTGACCTGATCGGGTTGTAGACGGTGTTAGGGAAGAAGAGAACCGGCAAGGAAGCAGCGGAGAAGTAGAGATGGGCAGCGAGGGCGGCAAAAGCGCCGTCGGGACACGGGTAGTGGTAGAGAACAGCCGACTTCCGCAATTCGCCGGGCATGGACGAAGCTGTGAGATAGGTCGGAGAGCGGAAGATAGGGCGAGCAACGCAACGCCTAAGCGGCGGCGACAGAGCTGCGGAGCATCTAACAAAACCCTGAATTGCCCAGTTAATGGTTTGCTTGCAAGTTCAGGTTCGAACGTTGGGGTCATTAATTTAGTTATCGTCCATTTATAAATACTTCAATGTTTAATTATTCATATTGTTGCTGTTATATATATTATATATGTTTATACACATCTCGTGTGTATCATTAGTCGGGATCTTCGGGTTCATAAATAATGGATCAGGAGATAATCATGAGGTACATGAGAGTCCTTAATTTGGATGGACTCTACCTATAAATAGGTTGAGTCCATCTAAATTAATGATCTAAAAAAATGGATCATTCCCTTGTCCACAATTTGCAGACTAGAGGATCTGTCCTCATGAGCGTGTATCATAGGTATTTTTAAAAAAATTTAGGGTTTAGGATTTAAATTTTAGGTTTACAATTTAAATATTTTATCACAGTTTGAGAGAGTCATTCCACTGATCGATTGTGTAAACTCTAAACCCACAAAGCCATAATATCTTTGATTACAAATTCCTTACCAAAATATATCTATTGCAAAAATCCGTTCTCCTCGTCTTATGCTCCAAACCACAACCAGTCGTTCTTCTCGTCTTATGCTTCCAACTAGATTCCTCTTTCCCACATTTTGTTTCTTTCACTGTAAAGAGTAATCGATCAATGGAATGACTTATATGCTTCATTGCTCTTATTGGTTAGGAGCATAAGACAAGGAGAACAGACTTTTGCAATAGATACATTTCAGTAATGAATTTGTAATCAAAGATATTCTGGCTTTATAGGTTTAGGGTTTACACAATCTATTAGTAGAATGACTCTCTCAAGCTGTAGTAAATTTTTTTACTTTAGTTATTTTTTAGTTGCTATAGGTAACTTTTTACTTTTTTTGGGTAAAACGCAGGGGTATATATGTCTTTTTCTTATCTTGGCCGGTTAACTACTATCGCCGACCAGTCAAGGGGCTTTTTTTTATTACTTTAGCCAAACCTCATTGGCTTTTTTGTTACTTTTAAAACTAAGAGGATCGTTTTGTATTTTAATCAAACATCAGGGGGTAAAATATAATTCGCCCTTTTAACTTCACCTTAGAAAAGCTTCGCAAGATTATGTGACTTGGTGATCACTCAAATAGTCAACATCAACGACACCTCATCAACTAGTTGACTATCAATGTTTATGTTTTTAGACGGGATCAACAGTTATTATGGGTTTTCTTTTCCTTTCTTTCACCTCATGTCCAATAATATTAGGCATAAACAACACTAAATCTATTATGGTCGATATCATATCAAATATGTTTTCCGAAATGAGTTCCTAGAGTGAGCTAGCTTGGGCAAATTGTTTGCTCCTATTTTATGCATCGAGTTATTTTATGCATCTTCTGTTTTGCTAAACGGAAGATGAAGTTGGTGAAGAAGAATCCGTATTTGCGTTTGACGGCTCTCCGCCGCCGCCACGCCGCCGCCTCTTCTAGAGCCACCGCTGC
>JBBMJZ010413110.1:1085161-1096395 GCA_037833815.1 Zingiber zerumbet
AAACCCACAAAACTATAATATCTTTTATTACAAATTCCTTACCGAAATGTATTTATTGTAAAAATCCGTTCTCCTCGTCTTATGCTCCAAACCACAACCAATCGTTCTCCTCGTCTTATGCTCCCAACGAGATTCCTCTTTCCCACATTTTGTTTCTTTCACTGTAAAGAGTAATCGATCAGTGGAATAACTTATAGGTTTCATTGCTCTTGCTGGTTAGGAGCATAAGACGAGGAGAACGACTTGTTGTAGTTTGGAGCATAAGACGAGGAGAATGAATTTTTGCAATAGATACATTACAGTAATTCTAGCTTTGTAGGTTTAGAGTTTATACAATCGATTAGTAGAATGACTCTCAAGCTACAGTAATTTTACTTTAGTTATTTTTCAGCTGCTATAGGTAATTTTTTACTTTTTCTTCCGGTAAAACGTAAGGGTATATATGTCTTTTTCTTATCTTGACCGGTTGACTACTATCGCCGACCAGTCAAGGAGCTTTTTTATTATTTTAGCCAAACCTCAAGGATTTTTTTATTACTTTTAAAACCACAAGGATCGTTTCGTATTTTAATTAAACCTCGGGGGTAAAATATAATTCACCTTTGAATATATTGGCATTGCAAATATTATATTTATATTATTTCATGAGTTTATTAGGAATTGTTGAGTTTATATTAGTATTTAATTTTATTACTTTTTTGAGTAATTGTCCAAATTGATATATTTCCAATATATCTCGATGCCACCACCCACTCCAAATGCACAAGCACCACTTCATCGCCACCTCCCCTCTCCTCCACCCGTTTAAATCCCCCAATCCTTCTTTTAACCCCCCTCCCTCCCTCTCCGCCCTCTCCACTCCCTCGCCTCGCTTCCTCGGCCATGGCTTCCGCTGCACTCGCCGCGGCCGTCTCCCTCCCTTCCTCCACGCCATCCCTTTCTCCCGCCGCCATCAGCTTCCCAAAGGTGAGAACTTTCCCCTGATTTCCTCTTCGTACTCACCGATTTTGCTCACGGACACTCGATTGATGGTGGCAGAGTCCGCAGCAGATATGGTTGTCCTCGAGAGGCGTGCATTCGCATAAAGCCGGCAACTTGGTCACCGTCAGGGCTCAGGTCACCACAGAGGCCCCGGCCAAAGTTGCCAAGGTCTCGAAGAAGGATGACGAGGGCGTCGTCGTCAATAAGTACAAACCCAAGGATCCCTACGTCGGGCTGTGCCTCATCAACACTAAGATCACGGGCGATGATGCACCCGGAGAGACCAACCACATAGTCTTCAGCACTGAGGGTTAGATAAATTCATTGGCCAATTAAGTTACAGAGTCTTAGTCTGTTGGGTTAAACCCTTAAGGAAGGCGTTTCCAGTTTTTGTAATAGTGGTATGATGAGGATCGTTTGAAAATGGTTATTTGCAGGGGAGGTTCCCTATAGAGAAGGGCAATCGATAGGAGTGATCGCTGATGGAGTCGACAAGAATGGGAAACCCCACAAGTTGAGATTGTACTCCATTGCCAGTAGTGCTATTGGGGATTTTGGAGATTCCAAGACTGTAAGTCCGACAACAACATCAGACTCCAATATTTTTTCATCTGCTCATTGCCAATTTGCCTCTGTCAATGCAATTGCATGCACTTACTACATTAATTTCCAAATTCAAAGGAATGGATGTGATCACACGAATGCGATGTATTGTTTAGATAAATGGAGGCTATGCAAGTTTTTTTTATTTGTTGAACTTAAGTGCGTACCTTTGTTTCTTCTGAACTGAATTTCTTATTGCTGTGCTTCCACAGGTTTCTCTCTGCGTAAAGCGACTTGTTTATACTAATGATCAAGGAGAGATAGTGAAAGGAGTATGCTCCAACTTTTTGTGTAAGATCTATGTATCAGAATCCATTCTGAAAATTTCAAACCCAAGATCATCTCTCAAAACCATCGTTGGAGCTTATTTTCACAACTATCACTTATACCATTGAGTTTAATAAATGGTCAATTGCTTTAAATTAGAAGCTAATAAGTATTTCACTCATCTTATGCTAGATTACATCTGAGTCAATGTTCATTAAAATGTAGAGGTGAAGTGGACATCTCTTAAGAAAAAAGTTACTGCCGTCCTCTGAAATTTGGGTTATTGTTTGGAAATTTCATAAAGCAACTACTTTTGCCTATGAATTATCTCTCTCTCAAGGAGGATGAATTGCACATTAGTGTTTTTTTTTTTCTTAAAAAAATTCCTAAGTTGACATATTATCCAAGATATTCTACATTTTCTTGTGATAATTTTCATTTCAGCATTGTTCTGCTAATATATACCAGGTGACCTCAAGCCTGGCGCTCCAGTGAAGATTACAGGACCAGTCGGGAAAGAAATGCTTATGCCCAAAGACCCAAATGCAACAATCATAATGGTAACTACCTAGCACCTTGTATTTGACAATGCTTAGTTTAGAATTTTTCTATGGATTCTGTTGTAATTTTACATATCCTTACCAAGATTTCCACATGTCAGCTTGCAACAGGAACTGGTATTGCTCCTTTCAGGGCATTTTTGTGGAAAATGTTCTTTGAGAAGCATGAAGACTACAAGGTAATGCTTAATATTAGGCAACTGTGATACTCCACCTGTTAAAAACAGGTATTTAAGAAATGTTATTGTGCACATGCCCACTGGTTTGGATAATAATGCAATGTGGTGTTGCAAGTTAGAGGTTCAGTCCTGACCTCAGCATTTCTATAGTCATTCTCAATGTAGTTTTAATGCTTTATTCATTATGAACCAAAATGGAAACAAACAATCTTGACTGCTAGATTTATTCTAGTTAACAAGTGAAATGATTAATATCTTCAAGTTCAGTGCAGTAATAAATAAAATGCTGGCATGTATACTGTGACCACTATCGCTTGTATTGCTTGAATTCTAACATGTTAAGATATTGAGCTGGTGAGAAAGAGACTAATTTATATTTATAATGGACTATCACACTTGTCTATGGTGGGATCAATGAGCATGAAGACGCCTAACTTTTGCACACTCCCATCATTCTCATTATGATTTAGAGACAGGTAGGATTCAAATTCTAGATCTTCTGCACTGATAACATTAGAATTGACTGCTAGAGCCTTGGATGTAACTTAGTTAAGCTGTGATCATTATGTTCAAAAGCCCAAGATCATATCAGATTCAAGATGAGATTAATCTATAGTATTACATGAGCTGCATCACTTGATTCTTGACATACTCAGCACCACTGCAGATGTTCTTTCCATTTTTCCGCACGAGGTTAGAAATAATGTTATACTGCAAAAATGATGCACCACTTTCCATTTTTCCATGTTTGATTCATGTTATGCAGTTCAATGGCCTTGCATGGCTCTTCTTGGGAGTTCCTACAGGTAGCTCACTGCTGTACAAAGAGGTGGATATTTTTGAACACCTTAGTGGAATCTTCTCAATGCTTTACATCTACAAAGTCTTTTTAATTCTCATATTTGGATTCCACAGGAATTTGAGAAGATGAAAGAGTTGGCGCCGGATAATTTCAGGGTCGATTTCGCCGTCAGCAGAGAACAAACAAACGAGAAGGGGGAAAAGATGTACATTCAGACTCGCATGGCACAATACGCAAAGGAGCTGTGGGAACTTCTCAAGAAGGATAACACATACGTATACATGTGTGGGTTGAAGGGCATGGAGAAGGGAATCGATGACATAATGGTCTCCTTAGCTGCCGAAGACGGTAAGATACTGATACTGAAATCCTAACGCAATCTACATTATGGACCTAAATAACTACTGTGACACTTGACAGGCATTGACTGGTTGACTTACAAAAAGGAATTGAAGAAGGCAGAGCAGTGGAATGTGGAGGTCTATTGATGCATCTTTATGCAACAGGACTGTTGATGTATCTTTGTACATTAGATAGCTATTTCAATTCCTTGTGTTATAAAGAAGAAACACTTGAATCTCGGACATCCTTTTCCTCGATCAACTCCACCATTACGCTGGCTGTAACCTTTGATGAGAGAAATATAGTTTTATTTTTTGTTGCTTTCTTTTTTGTGTCATCAGCTGGCCTGGACAAATGAAAGCGTTGTTGAGTGGGTCTCGTGTGCGCTGTCAGCAGCTTGTCGCCTTGTCGGAATGTTCTTCGAATTATTTCTTGCGTCGACTTCGATTTCTCTTTTCTTTTTTCTTTTTTCCAACTTTTGCAGTTATCGCAAAAGAATCCTGTGAGCGCAGCGAAACGCGTTGGATTTTGACGGCCACAGGCGTCTGCGATCTCATAGTTGGAGTGAAGTTGTCGTCCATTTTTCTTCTCTGAAAATTTTTGTCTTTTGCGAAATCATTTTACAAAAAATCTCAAACATTGAAAATTCGCACCTGGTAAGAAAATCTTTGATTAATTGATTTTATTAAACCAAGGCCAGCATTGATTGCAACTGCAAGATTATGGTCTGTCTGATTTGTAATTAGTTTCTAAATACATAGTTGAATCCGCCGCCGCTTACGAACTTGAAACCCGATCGCATTTATTTAATCCGCAAATCTCGCCTCGCACCTTCCGCCGCTCCTTCCTCTGCTCAATCTTTCACGAACAGTTCATTTAAATCACTAAAAAAATCGTTTTTTATTCTTTGGAGCTTTTTTTGCAGTTAATTGTGTTAGAAATCGTACTGCTTGAGGTCGTCGAAAGCTGCCTAATTTAGCCTGAATCGCCTGCGATCGATGCGATATTGTTGGTAGATTTTGATGGGCAATTCTTGCCGGGGATCCTTCAGAGGCAAGCATCTCCAGAATAGTTCTTTCATGCCCGGCGAGCGGCCGGCGTCGAAGCGCCACCAGGGCTCCGAGACCGACGACACGTCCAAGAAGGCCCAGCTGAAGCAGCGCGACGCCGCCTCCATCGCCGCTACCCCCACCGTTGCTATGAGGCGGAGCTCCGACCCCGGCTCCAACTCTGTGCTCGGCCACAAGACCCCTAACCTCCGGGAGCTCTACGTGCTGGGGCGGAAACTCGGGCAGGGGCAGTTCGGCACCACGTACCTTTGCACCGAGATCACCACCGGGGTCCAGTACGCCTGCAAGACCATCGCCAAGCGGAAGCTGATCTCGAAGGAGGACGTGGGGGACGTGCGGCGGGAGATCCAGATCATGCATCACCTGGCAGGGCACAAGAACGTCGTCACCATCAAGGGCGCCTACGAGGACCAGCTGTATGTGCACATCGTAATGGAGCTGTGCTCCGGCGGGGAGCTCTTCGATCGGATCATCGAGAGGGGGCATTACAGCGAGCGAAAGGCGGCTGAGCTTATCCGGATCATCGTGGGCGTCGTGGAGGCATGCCACTCGCTCGGTGTTATGCACCGAGACCTGAAGCCGGAAAATTTCTTGTTGGTTAACAAGGACGACGATTCCTCCCTCAAGGCCATTGATTTCGGCCTCTCTGTGTTCTTCAAGCCAGGTAAGTTCACAGTAAACTTCCTATGCACATTTTCTGAATGCTTAATGATTCTTCCAATTTGGTGTTGATCCTCAATTTTCTTATCTCAGAATTATTATTTGTCTACCCTTTTAAAAAAATCCAAGGTATTCTTGGCCAAAAAAAAATCTTTAATAACCCAACACTGTTAATATGAAAAAAATATATGAAAAGTAGCTAGATAAAAGTTCTTGGGAGTAGAAAGTAGAAACTATGTCTCATTTTATGATTTTTGCCAAGTGTATGGCCATAAAATTTCTTAGGAGCTACAAATGTGGTTTTGTTTTACGTGTTTCACAAGGTTAGAGTTGTTAAAGTGTTTTTGACAAAGATACATTGATGCACTACACTGCTTGAATGGCACAAACGATAGCATAAATGGCTTCCTAAGAGTCTAAGGAACAGATTTATGGTTTCTTGTTATTTCTTGACAGGGGTATGACCATCATATGATAGAAATGAAAGCATATATGAGTTTCTAGGAGTTAGATAGTTATGAAAGTCTATATGGATTTGTGGGAGGTCAAAAAGCAAAGATGCAATCTTCTTTTATGTTTTGAACAAGTGGAAGACTGATTAGTTTTTTTTTTTCAAAATATGTTGACGACCCAAAATAAATCAATTTGACCAAATTCATACCAAATACTCTTTGGAAATCTGAAGAAGAATATTAGTTTAGTTAGAAGTAACATATTTTGAGTTAAAATACTCATCAAATCATGCACTAGGGGTAAGTTGTGTTTGTAAAAGGGGTGGTTCTTGATTTTGGAAAAAGCAAATTGGGTTGCTTAATTTGAGAAAAAGTGAAACTTGCGTAGCTTGGAAGTGTGCCCATTGGAAAATTGCCTGCTTTACTTAATCATTTACTAATCATTTGCATTGCACATGGTTGATGAAGAAGCTGGTTTAATTTTCCATTCTCTAATTTAAATTAAATACAAGTAGAACACAAGCATTAAATCTAACACAAACATTTTGGTATGAGACAATTGTTGTAACTCTTCATGTCATCAAGTAAGCTGACAAACCCATAGAGGTTAAAACCTATGTGGAACTTGAAAACTACTCTCAGCCTTACACTCTAATGTCTTACTGTAATGTGCTTCATAATTGTGGTATTGTTCTGTTATTTTGCTTTTCCTCTGGTTTATATGCACTATTGTTTCTAAAATGATTAATTTTGGAGAGATATAACTTGGTTTCCACAATTCTTTCAGGTCAAATTTTTACTGATGTGGTTGGAAGCCCATACTATGTTGCTCCTGAAGTACTTTGCAAGCATTACGGACCAGAAGCTGATGTTTGGACTGCTGGTGTTATATTATATATTCTGTTGAGCGGTGTACCTCCCTTTTGGGCAGGTAAGCTGTCAATATCTTTGTATGTTCTTCCATGGAAACTTACTAAAGCTTCTAATTTTTGTTCCAGAAACACAGCAAGGAATTTTTGATGCAATTTTGAAGGGAGTCATTGATTTTGAATCAGATCCATGGCCGTTGATCTCAGAAAGTGCCAAAGATCTCATTAGGAACATGCTATGTTCTAAACCTTCAGAACGCTTGACAGCCCATCAAGTACTATGTATGCTATTTGCCAATCACAAATTAACTAGTGTTTCTTATCGATACCTTAGTTCTATTATGAATAATTTTTTGTGGATTGTGGAGTATTATGAATACACAGCATGGCCTTAGTTTTCATTCTTTATACAGTGATTTTGTTGGCAACTTTTCGTATTAAAGCATTAGTGGATCTGCTCTAGATTAAAAGACTTAATTGTCATATGCCAGTTGCTGCTAACCTTTCACTAAGCAATAGCAATAGTATGGCTCATGTGAATTTATTACTAATTTTTAAATTGAATATATAATCCAGTCATCATATATTAGTAAATTTGGGCATCTGAAACTTCTTCAGCATGCATAAACAAGACTTTCTCTTTTTCTTCTTGTGTTTAGTCAAGCTTTGTGTAGTTTTCACTTGACAAAAGGAATGCTGTACCTGTTTCTTGTGAGAATTAGGCTTCAAAAGATTGGTAACTTTTGTCATCTGATATTCTGATTGGAGTTTTACATTTACATTTACAGAGTGCAGATCTTAATTTCTTGTCTTGGTTTGAATAGGAAAGTTTTAGTTTTGGAGTAAAAGTGTTAAAGGCTTATGCTTGCAAGAATCAAGACCTAGTTGATTGGTCTATGGATGCTATCTATTAAATTCAAAAATATTATACATTCAAATTTAAGTAAAATGAGTGTTATCTTGGTTCTGTGCTTACTGTTTTTCTATGGTCAGGTCATCCTTGGATTTGTGATCATGGAGTTGCTCCTGATCGAGCACTTGATCCGGCAGTTCTTTCTCGCCTCAAACAATTCTCTGCAATGAATAAGTTAAAGAAGATGGCTTTGCGAGTGAGTTTACAACCTAAAATTTTCATGACCTTTATTATTGGGATGAAGTTTCTCGTTGATTCCCATAAAAGTTTGCTCTATTTTGCATTTCTAGATTATTCAAACTTTACTTTCACATTTATTAATTAATTTATTTGATTTTACACTGCCACAGCCCCTCTTTTATGATTAAGTACACTGGATGGATAGATATTCCAAAATTTGAAGAAAAAGGAATTATATTATTCACAAGGGCTTCTATTTTTATTATAAATATTTGCATGGATGCTCTGTACAAGCCTAATAATTTTAGATTGTGCAATAATTTATCTATTTTCTATCAGGTTATAGCGGAAAGCCTTTCGGAGGAAGAGATTGCCGGATTAAGAGAAATGTTCAAGGCAATGGACACAGACAACAGTGGGTCAATTACCTTTGATGAGCTTAAAGCAGGTTTCAGAAGATATGGTTCGACTTTAAAGGATACAGAGATTCGTGATCTTATGGAAGCAGTAAGACAATGTTACCTTGAAAGGAATAGCACAATTTGATAATTACTTAAGTACATTGATTGATTGTTCCATCCATAGACTAGTCAGTTATCTTGAATGTGCTTTAGGTTAAATGGATCACACATTTTCTCATGTTTCGAGTCTCGAATCCATGTTTACAGGTTTCATATGGCTCTCATTCTGTGCACAGGCTTCTCAGTTTACCGTTTCCATAGCCCTTGTATTAGTAGTAAAATATTTGCCAATTTTCTTCCCTCAGATTCAGTATTTCTTCTTCACCAAACCTTTCTGCTTCATTTGATATTTTTGTTCAAATAATGTTTCTTGACCATTCTTTTTCTTTTTGAACTTCTTCAGTGCAATTGTTCCATTCGAATCGAATTTACTTTTGAAGATCTAAACTTGTGCCCTCACTTTAATCCTCTTTTGGAGTTCATCTGAAATTATGGAGAGAACATCTTGAACTTTATAATGCTCGGTACATTCTATTTAAAGATACCTTTTGATATACGAAGATTATTGATTGTAGATTAAAGAGAATCAAGTTTTGTGCTTCCTTTGACATGTTAAAATACTTTTAGGCAGATGTGGACAACAGTGGAACCATCGACTATGGTGAATTCATTGCTGCGACAGTACATCTCAACAAGCTAGAGCGCGAGGAACACTTGGCGGCGGCTTTTTCATACTTCGACAAGGATGGAAGTGGTTATATCACAGTTGACGAGCTTCAGCAAGCTTGCAAAGAGCATAATATGACTGATGCTTTTCTCGAAGACATCATTAAAGAAGTGGATCAGGATAATGTGAGTACTATATCACATGATCTACATGCAATTCTATAGAAATCTCATTCCTTATAAATTAACAGAAACCAAAATTAAGTATTCCTTTGTTCATCAGACCTTGTGTGCTCCTACTTGATAAATTTTAGTCGCTAATTTTTCATGCCCCTGGCAACAAGCTTATAGTGAACATATGCTTCCAAATCTGGGTCTGAACACAAAAACTAACAGAAAGTGACTTGGTGTTTCAGGATGGTCGCATTGATTACGGTGAGTTTGTTGCTATGATGCAAAAGGGTACCATGGGATTGGGACTCGGTCGGCGGACAATGAGGAACAGTTTAAACATAAGCATGAGGGATTCTCCAGGACCTTTCTGAGCACACTTCTCACTGGTTGGATTCTGTTTTCTTCTTGGCATTCATGTTTCTGCGAAACGAATATGAAACAACCGAAAATATGAGATTGTCATGTTATTTTTTTTTAAAATCACAAAATATGTCTCGATTAAGACTTGTGCATCTGAAAGTTAAGAACAATATACATCATCATGCTGCTGAGAAAAAAGAAAAGAAAAGTAAACTAGTTCAACCAAGAAATGAGAACAAAACAATGAGAAAAGGTTAGCTATCTCTGCTTTCTTAGTTCAAACTCAAACAGTAAACTATTGCCTTTCTTATCCTTTGTGTTTGTACCTTTTGGTTGGTTCATTATTCTCAAATCATGCACATGTAGTGTTCCCATCTATTTTATCAGCATAACCTGCAACTTCTCTGCTGAGTTAAGCATCTCTAGGAAAGGTAGCTTGTGTTGTTTGTAGGCTTTGGAAATACCTTCACAACACTGATCGTATCGAACCGGATCTTTTTTTTTTTTTTCGGTCTGATTTGTAGACCATTGGGTTCCATAAGAAGAGGCAGTGGACCCTGATCTTTCATTGAAGGAACTACTCATTGATGGAGGGGCAACATCTCACACAACTATACTTCAACAAGGATTTAAAGCAAGATCTAACCATTTGCTTAATAGTTCTTGCATTTGGATTACTTAGACTCTTTACTAGAGTGTTCTTGTATATCTTAAAATGTTAGTCGATTGAATAAACATGAAAATGAAGGCCAAAGTTTAGTCTACGAAATTGAGGTGTCTTTTGGGTTGCTGGATTGATTTTTAACTTGAAAATTAATTACTCTGTTGTTTTTGTTCTTTTTGTCTTCAAGTTCTTCCTTCCAAGCCTTCTTCAATTGATCATTTTGTATGTTAATGGAAATTGAAAATTAGTCCTCAATGGAACAAATGATGTGTGATAAGTTGGAGTTTTCTTTTTTTATTATTCCTTCTAAAATATTATATATACATTTAATTCATTTTTTTGGCTTATTGTCAAGTGATTGGTTGTGGAAATGAATTTTAAATCTATGACTACCTTCCAATCATCAAATGACTTTATCAACTTGATAAATAACACCTTTTATTATTTTATTTATAAAGAATAAATTTTTATAGAAAATATTTTAATATTTGCAAAGAAGAAAATAATATTTTCTAAAATTCTTTTTTTAGAAAAAGTTTTAGTATTTGATAAATTTAATAAGATAGAAAAAGGCACTCAATTTATTTACAATCCTACCTCTACTTTGCTTTGGCTAAAAATAAAAACTTTTAATAAAAGGATATTACATATTTTTTTAACCAAAAGTATTATAAAGCTTTAATACTGTCAAAATTATTATAATATTAAAAAAATATATTTTTTAATTTTTGATTAAAATTATTGTAATTTAAGTTAAACAGTTTAAATATTATTGAAATGATTTAAATTAAAATTGTTATTAATGAAATAAAAATATTTTTGGATGAACAATAAAATGTGATAAATTTATAATATATATATATTTACTAATTTTCTTTATTGTAAGGAGCCTAAATATATTTGAAATATATAATTATAAATTTAAAGGGAAATATTGAATGATGGGCCATCTCTTTTTGTAAAGGTCCATGAAATGGAATGTTGTGGACCGTTCACTTTAAAAAAGAAGAAATAATAATGAAATATTTAAT
>JBBMJZ010413110.1:1096495-1109278 GCA_037833815.1 Zingiber zerumbet
TTTTGTAAAGGTCCATGAAATGGAATGTTGTGGACCGTTCACTTTAAAAAAGAAGAAATAATAATGAAATATTTAATCGATCGACTGATTTATTCATTTTTCTCTTTAACAAATCGAACTAGTTTTGAACGATCCAAAGAATTCTCAAATGCTTCACTCGCTCATTTTTCTCTTTGCATGCTCGGATTCATCGCGTGAAGCTGAAAAGATGGGATCTTGAACTGGTTTCGCGACCTCATCGGCCGCCCAAAGTAAGTCCGGTGGTTTGTTGGTGGCTTCGTAGTACAGATTAAAAAGCAGCGTTGGATTTACTTTTTTCTTCCTTTACAGCTCTGAAGAAGGTTATTGAATCCAGGAACGAGCTGAAGATGTCTTCGTAGCACATCTACGCAACTTGTTATCTCAGCAAACGACCGTCAAAAGGTTGCATTTTTTTCCCTTTAAAAAAGGTTTGCTGGAGCTTGCGAGGTCAGAGGGTTTTGGTGCTGAGAATTCTAAAAAGTTTTGGTATTTTTCAGTCTTTTCTGCTAACTGAAGCGGCTAAGCAGAGATTCAGTCATTTATGGTGATAATCTCCTGGTGGCCAACGGGAATAAGGAAGAGAAAGTAAAAGGACCAAACAAGCCGAAAAAAGGAGGAAGGATCCCGATTGTGGTGTGTTGTTTGGCTCCCTTTTTTTGTCCTTTTTTTATTAGGTCGCCCAAGTTATGGCTCTTTATCTTCCTTTATGTAAGCTAAGTCTTTGTATTCCATGCTCGACCCATCAAGCTTTGGGAGTCTTTATGTTTCTCAGAAACAGGCGGTTTGATTGCTGGAGGAGTATTGATTAGTCAGTTTTGGTTTTCCTTGGAGGTATGAAAATTCTCTTAACTATACTGTATCTTGCTCTTTACATCTCTCAAATCATTGTTAGAAAAAAATAATAATAACTAAAAGTTTTTTTTTCTTCTAACAATTTAGGATCAAATCGAATGCTACTTGTTCTAATAGTATGATTATACTTGGGATTTCATCTATTTTTTTTATAATATCTATAAATATATTTATATATTGCAGGCCATTTTTTAGCATAAGGTGTTATCTTTCTTGCAAGGATGCGACAAGCAGTTCTTGTTGCAATAGCTGCCTCATTTGGAAACTTGTTGCAGGGGTGGGACAATGCTTCCATTGCAGGTGTGTGAAAAAACATACAGACTTCCTTGATTCAAATCTAATCAAAATAGGTTTACGATCCTAATGATAGCTCATGTCTTTCTTCTTTGTAAATTTCATGTTCTATCTTTTTTTCTTCTGATAAATAAATATTTTGATAGTACTAATTATGTCATGCCAATTTCTTCGTATAGTTCCATTATGCATATAGGTATTCTACTAGTCAATGTTTAATTTGAATTTTTTCCAAAGTACCAGAGTTTTTTTCTTCTTCTATGCTTCAGGATCTATTATTTTCATTAAAAAGGAATTTAAATTGGAGAATCACCCTGCTGTTGAAGGGCTAATAGTAGCAGTATCACTTATTGGTGCTATGATTATTACGACAATATCCGGAGCAGTGTCAGACTGGGTTGGTCGGCGACCCATGCTAATTATCTCTGCTGTTCTCTATTTTCTCAGTAGTTTGGTCATGTGCTTCTCCCCCAACGTCTATGTTTTGCTCCTGGCAAGGCTCATCGATGGATTTGGAATAGGTCTTGCTGTTACACTTGTTCCAGTATATATTTCAGAGATTGCTCCAGCAGAGATGAGGGGATTGTTGAATACACTTCCGCAGTTCAGTGGTTCTCTTGCTATGTTTCTTTCCTATTGTATGGTATTTGGACTGTCATTAAAGCCAAATCCAGACTGGAGATTGATGCTCGGTGTTCTCTCCATTCCTTCCCTTGTGTATTTCTCTCTCGCCTTTTTTTATTTGCCGGAATCCCCAAGGTGGCTCGTAAGCAAAGGACGAATGTTGCAGGCAAAACTGGTTTTGCAGAGATTACGTGGGATAGAAGATGTTTCAGGTCTGTGTAGCATGAATTGCCTTTAAATTGAATTGCTGGGGAAAAGGCTTTGGTTAATCATATACTATAATTCATATGATTTGAACGAGGACCCCCTTGTTTCCCTTATGTTCACACCACCATTGTTTGTACACACTCATTTGTAGTTTTTGTTTTTTTTTTCCTTGCCATGATCATGAAAATTATGAAATGAAAGAAAAGAATAAGCCAATGGTGATTTCACGAATGTTTGTAAGCCACATGAAGCCATGAATATGGTACTTCTTTACTTGTGCAGGTACAAAATAGTAGGTGAGTTTTCTTGCACTTTTTTTTTGTATAATAGTAGTATCTTTCAGAAAAATAGTGTGAGAAAACTTAGGAAAAGTTTGTTATTAAACCAGAGTGTGATGTTTCATATCCTACATCTATTGGTCCTAAAGATAGCATCAAGAAATTGTGAATTCTTATTGCATTGTTCTTTATATTTTGTATAGTGCTCATGATGGAACCATTTAATACCACAGCATCGGGATTGGATATGTTTCTTTAACAATCTATGTTATGTCACCCACAGTTATGAATTGCCAGTATACTCTACAGATCCACATCTTTGCTTATGTCATTCTCTTTGATGTTTCACTAATTCATTTAGACTAGAAGTTATTGACCTACTTTTGCTTAAGTGCATTCTATGTCAAAATCATGTTTTGAGGTATTCCAGAGCACAATTACATTTGAAGCCTATAGATGTCATGAGAAAATTAAAGATTCTTCTGTAAAATCACCTAAACGATCATATTATTTTTTTATTTCAAGTTAAACTGTTCTGTCAATTGGATAACTGCAAAATTTTCTTGTGAACAGGAGAAATGGCCCTTCTTGTTGAGGGTTTGGATATAAGTAGTGAGACATCCATCGAGGAGTACGTAATTGGCCCTGCAAATGAGCCCACTGATGACCAGAGAGTAATTGCTGATCAGGAACAAATCAAATTGTATGGAGCAGAAGAGGATCTTTCTTGGGTGGCTCGGCCTGTTAAGGGAAGCATCCTTGGTAGTGCATTAAGTGTTATGTCTCATCATGGTAGTTTGGAAACACGTATTAAAATATCACTAATGGATCCTCTGGTGATTCTATTTGGAACTGTCCATGAGAAGCTACCTGAGACAGGCAGCATGTTTTTTGGTAGTGTACGAAGCGCACTGTTTCCTAATTTTGGAAGCATGTTTAGCATGACAGAGCAGCAACCCAAAAATGAGGCTTGGGATGAAGAGAGTCTTCAGCCTGAGGGTGAAGACTATGCATCTGATGCAGGAGGTGATTTGGATGACAATTTAGAAAATCCACTAATCACACGTCAAACGACAACTGTGGAAGGTGATGAAATCGCTCCGCCTCAGGAGAGTGTTTACAATATGTGGCAAGCTAGTCTTGTGCAGGATAATTCTGGTGAGGCAGTTAGTAGCATGGGTATTGGCGGGGGATGGCAAGTTGCTTGGAAATGGATTGAAAGAGAAGGTGACGATGAGACGGGAGGAGGATTCAAGAGAATTTATCTACACAAGAAGGGTGTTCCTGGGTCACAAAGAAGTTCCTTTTTTTCGATTCCAGGAGGTGAAGCCTCAGAAGGCAGCACATTTTTCCAAGCTGCTGCTTTGGTGAGTCGGCCGGCTCTTTATTCAAACGAGCTAATGAACCAGAACCCTATTGGACCAGCAATGATTCATCCATCAGAAATAGCTGCTAGAGGCCCATTCTGGTCAGATCTTTATGAATCTGGAGTACGACACGCTTTGTTTCTTGGAATTGGGATCCAAATCCTTCAGCAGGTATTTAAGTTTGCAGGCAGTTCTGCTTTTGTAACTTGTGATTTCTCAGTAATCTTTGTTGAATCCGTGTTTGATTGTTCTAAATTAGACAGTAAAGGTTCGTTTCATCTTATAATATCATCAACTTGATTCTCATGTTATTTTGTTCATAGCTTCTTATTTTGCAAAACTGATAAAAAGGTAAATCTGTTCTATATGTTTCTTATAAGAAAAAAGGAGTGAGTTTATCTTATTAGAAAATGCATTGTGCACAGGCAATAAAGTTGGCATTCATATTATTGTTTCTACTTTCCATGCTGTTATTTTCACATCCTTTCATGCTTATTGCTATCTTTTATTCTTTCATGGTTTAGTTCATCTTCATTGTAGTAGAGTTTACTTTTGAGAAACTATCCAATTTGAAATTTTCTACAGATCTTTTTCAATCTGATAACACTTGTCTACTTGCAGTTTACTGGCATAAATGGGATTCTGTATTACACTCCCCAGATACTCGAGCAAGCTGGTGTTGAAGTCATCCTTTCAAACATCGGCATCAGTTCAGACTCATCTTCTATACTTTTTAGTGCTCTGACAACATTGTTAATGCTCCCTAGCATCGGCATTGCCATGAGGCTCATGGATATCTCAGGGAGAAGGTAATTCCTTCTCTTTTCGGTTAATCTACCTCTTGTATGCAATTAGTATTATTGCTTACGATCAGTCTTCGTATATCTTATCTCATTATGCAGGTTCCTTTTACTATCCACAATTCCTATCTTAATAGCTTCGCTGGTTGTCTTCGTCCTTGCCAACCTTATCAAACTTGGAACAGTCGTTCATGCGGTGTTCTCTACTGGCAGTGTTATCATATACTTCTGTTTCTTCGTGATGGGATTTGGACCCGTTCCGAATATCCTTTGTGCTGAGATATTCCCGACCCGGGTTCGTGGTCTGTGCGTAGCGATCTGTTCACTCGCATTCTGGATTGGCAACATTATTGTGACTTACACAGTACCTGTGATGCTTGGCACCATTGGCCTTGCCGGTCTCTTTGGGATTTATGCATTAGTTTGCACCATAGCTTTTATGTTTGTGTTCTTAAAGGTTTCTGAAACGAAGAGCATGCCTCTTGAAGTCATCACAGAGTTCTTTAATGTTTGCACGAAACAAGCTGCCACACGAAATTGATCGGAGCATCCTCATGATTTCTTGTGAGTCTTTGAATTCCATGTGATATTATCTAGAAGCATGATCAATCTACAAAGATCTTCTTTCCACTATGTTTTCTTGCATCTTCTCATGTAATCATGAATCTTTTCCTTAATTTTTTTATTATGAAGATTTGGAGTTTGATCAAGTTCAACTATATATCTAGGGCCATAAGGTTTCTAATTTTATATTCATGTCATGTCGTGGGTGTGATATCGACATGGTTTCGATAACCTAATTCATGGAAAAAGTTGAATTGATATGCCTGAAAAGGCATAGAATATCACAAAAGATGAGAAGTATACTAAATTGATGATCTTATGATGTAGAAGTTGTTCATGATAAATAGGATTTTCAAAGTATCTCTCCTTATCTAGGCAATCACTCTTTAGAGTTGAGTGACACACATCATACTCCTGGTGGATAATAGATCACCAGCCTGTTATGGTTGCTTTACACTTGATCCGCGCATGCTCACAAATGAGAAAGAATGATCTTCTCTCTTGTGTTGTTCTCCTGCCTCCATTCGTAACTCCAGCGGTTCGAAGGCATCCTCGCTAGTAACTTGGCTGATCGGTAAGATTGATACCTCATCTTCTTGATCAGTGTTGTCTTGTTCCGATAAATGCATCTCTGAATTGCCTGGCTCAGGGAAGTGTCTTCTTGGGGAACGGTAGTGCGTCTCACCTACATGCCTCATCGATTTGAACTGAATAGGGTGAACTGGGGACGAATTCACACTCGACCGCGGGCTCGGTGCCACAGATTTAGGAGGGGTTCCTTTGAGTTTTCTCTTCACATTCTGGTGCCATCTCTTAAGTGCCCTGGATGTCTGATCGTCGAATATGGATCTCTTCATGTGTGATCCCATCTTAAGAAATTTCAAAGTTCATCTGTTAGATTCTCTCCCAAGTTAAGTGAAATCATAGAAGGGAAAAAAACCACCTGAGAAACAAGTGCATACAGAGGGAGAGTAATGTAGCTGCACAAAACTTGGCCTATAACTCTGCACATGCACATCGAAAAAGAAAAATCCATAAGAATGAACATGGAGACTCCAGTAGCTCATTTTAAGAATGAAATGCACAGTCTTGATCTCATGTCGAGGAAGGAAAGAATTCACAAGGAAATTGTAAAAGAGAAGACTAATAAATGCTTACCCGATCACAATTCTGGCAATGATGAATTCAAATGTATCATGGAAACAGGAATTCAAGCCAAACGAATACTGCACAATGCTAAGATCAAGGTTAATTACTTAATTGCAAGAATGAAATAGAGAGAGAGAGAGAGAGCTGTAGTTTACCCATATCCAAAAGAAGTATGTAATCTGAAATCCATTCTGCAAAACAAGTAGAAAGAAAAAATAAATTTTACTGCATTCGGTCAAGTATCGTAAGTTAAACATCTGCAAGAACATCAGGGAAAAGCATGGTTACGAGAAAGAGTGCCAAGTGGATCAGAAATAGAACGAATTGCGGCCGCCCGAACCAAAAATGCCGGTCGGTGAGATGCACCAGAGGCATACCCTGGACCACAGTTTGCCTATCTTTAATCTCCATGGCCATTCCTGCCATAATCGCCTGTAGCTTCATTCCCACTGCCAAAATGATCTGCATTGTGAAAACAAAGATGAGTTTTTTCTCACTAACAACATGACGGTTCATGTGACCGGGTTTTAGTTGAGCATTTCAGGCTTACGACTAGAGGAATTATCGATGCCCAGAAAAGTTCTTGCCATCCTGATAAGATAGTAAGTATCATCAAGTGCCATATACTTGAATTTTCTTGGTTTACCAGCTAGAAAAACCAAACAACATAACTAGTGTACCTACCATGAACATTTAGAAGTAAAATAATCACAGCAGAAGCCCACAAAATAGAACTGCTCAAGCAAAAAACAACCAAAGCAAACAGTTGTGAGCAAATATGCAGAGACATGTATATTGCAAACCCTCTCCGTCTAATCCACCTTTCGAAATTTGATTGGAACAGAAAACAAGATTTAGCAATCAAAGCACCTGATTCCAACAATTTGCTTGAAGTCATCCTCTAAAGCCCTTTTGATGTATCTTTTGAAGTTAAAATTAGTTCCTGGAGCCAAGTGAGCCTATAAACATCAATTGATCAATAGACTATGTTAGAGGTATTCGTATTAATAGGATTGCTGGTGTAGTGACTTTTGGTTCTGTCTAAATACTTTAGAATTAGGATTATGTCTATATATACATATAATGGTTACTCCATAAACAACATTATTGTATTCTGCGTGCACTAATTTATACACACTTAGCATTTAAGCAAAAATTTATTATGAGAAGGAACTTACACTTATAAAACCATGGCGCAAGGTCAAGTAATCAGCTTTAGTAACAGACTTGATGAATTGATTAAAGAAGCATTTCTGGAGAGGATGAAACAGAAAGTTACCAAAACCAATAGAAAAAGAACAATTTACCAGTGATTTCATTCAGATTTAAATTTTTAGCAAGTTATAGCATTAGTAAGCTATATATTTCCTGATTGCCTCGGCTACAGATTGCTCTTCTTGCTAAACAGTGATGTTTGACAGCACGTTCAGGTAAATACTCAGACATGTTTTGCTAAACAAAGAAGTATTAGTAAGCTTCTGGGTTCTTTCCTAAGTTTGTATCTCAAGGCTACCTATATATTGAGATCCTTTGGCTTTGGGATTAACTGAAGCTTCAAAGGAAAGATTTGATTCGATGTCCATAGTCAAATTTGTATTCAAAGGTTGAAGTTCCTTGTTCTTTGGTTCCTTGCCCAAGGGCTATAGGGGCTTCATCTCAGTGCCAATCGTTGGTTGAATCCTAGTCTCTGCTAGTAGGCTTTTCAGCATTTGTTCTCTCCAGCAGAGGGAATGCTTTCACTGACTCTTTGTATAACCAACTCAATCAATTGGTTACGGAAACTAATTTCCAACACTTAAGGAGGAGAACTAAGTCACAATAGCAAACTCTACACTTACAATATAGAACAAGATCACGTTTCTGTTCCAGAAGCTCGTGTGAGACATTACGAAGGATACTTCATCAGTAAATCTGAATCTGGCTGGATCTGCATAGACCACACATTATGGTTTCACAAAGGCCAATGAAAATATGATTCAGAGCCAGCAAAGCGAAAATAATTATCTAGTTTTGTGATCTCGTAGTGATCTAAAATCATAATATGAATTAAGCACATCACTCGGTACGAAAAACATATTCTGTTGTACCGTACACTTGATGAGAAGAAATTGAACAACAGCAAACTCATGCATGTAAAATGGAAATTGTTATCGTTGATGGCAAAGTCTGATGGAATGATGACTTATGGACTTGCAACAATACAACAAAGAACAGTGAACATATATATACCATTTGTGAGGGCATACTCAGCCGATGTTGTATCCTTTTCCCAGTCCTTCCATCTGTGTATCTGAACAAGAGAAGGTTTTTAATGCAAAGTGGATCCTGTGGCAATGCTATGGAATCATTCAGAATGATACATAATGTAATTCACTACTTTGTCACTGCAGAGTCACCTTTGCTCTTCCAAGGACCATTATAAGAGCACTATTTACCACATGAAACACAGCCAAAAAGAAAATCAGAATGTGCAACTGGTGCAATCCTGTGGCAGTAATCAGTTGCTCCTTTTCCTACAAGTGATCGCAACTGAACATTTTAGTGTAAGCTTCTTAGATTTTGTTTACAAATAGATTATTTTCAACCAAACAAACAGAGACTTGGAAGCTGCTGTGCACTACTCACTGGGGCGCATTCAACCACTGAACCACCAGCAGCTAAAATCCTGCGCTTCAGGTGTGACTCCGTCAGCACCAGCGCGAGCAGTCGCCTTTCATTTCCGCCAGTCGACTCTGCTTCAGGGCCACATGGCAGCATAGAATCTGCAACTGCTTTTGGCACGCAGATTTTCGCGATCTGGTCCTGACTAAACGTCAACAGCAAGGAGATGAAGCCGAGAATCATCAACTCTGCGAAAACCACAACGGATCACAGAGTTACAGTAATTCATCTATTCCGGATACCATGCACGTCGAAAACGTGCTCCAATGTAGGTATGAACTTGAACTTTCTGGTTTTACCGGCTTTCACCTTCTCAAGAACTTCAAAAAGAGTTCTCTTTTGCCTCTTGATAAACCACTGACAACGAAGTCAAAGCAGATGTAACTGTCAGTCATATGAGAAAATGATGCTGCTGCCGATGCAGGACAAGATAGAGTAGCATAATTCCAAGCTAGGAAAAAGATAAGCCATTCAAGGATCTGAAGTATGAAATTAACAGGACGATTTCTCACTTGCAGCCCCCAGACATTCCAGAAACTGAAAGATGATTAATCTTTAAGATATAAACTGAAAGAAAAAAAGCATTTATAAAACTAACCATGCTTCCTCGTGAAACATGACTGATAACTCGTAAAGAAACCGCTTTCGCTTCATTTAATTTCTTGATGTTACTGATAACTCCCAAAGAAACAACAAAGCAAAACAACTTTTGTATTCGCAAACCAAGTTTATCCTGATCAAGATAGTTTAGATTTCTTTTTTTTTTTTCCAATACATACATACATAAATAAATAAATCTCCTGATCAAGATTGAGACAAACGCCTCATAATTTTCCTTTAAAAATTATAGTAAAAAAATTACACAAACACATATCAGACAAAGCGAAGCTCTAACTCACCTCCCCGACATGATGAAGTCCCTTCTCCAGCAACAGGGAGATGATGATGATGGCCGCACAGACAGCCGCCACGGCCCACGTCGGCGTCTGGTCGAGCCTCCTTGGGTCCGCGGGAGCTTCTGCTGCCATCTCTGACGTCCCCTGCTAGCTTCTTCCAGAAGAGAAATTTAAGCAAGGAGTTTTCTTTGCTTTTGGTAAACAACAACGACAACAAAAAAACAGGGCAAGAAGGTTTTTCCAGAGCTGGTTTCTTATATCTTGGAAGCAGAAAAGAGAGAAAACAAAATGTTCGGCTCTGGTCTGTGTCAGCACCATAGGACAAGAATTCAACCGTGACAATTATTTTAATTAGTGTCCCTTTAAGAGGATAAACCACACATAATTATTTTAATTTTATATCAAATTATATTATTCAAATGAGTAGATTAATCAATAAAAACTCCAGTCGCTGTTTATGATGCAGGAAAGTAGGCTGATAATTCAATGACATGGTTCATATGGTCATTGGAGAGATTTACGTAAGAGTGCGGGCGGATACGTTGAAGTTTAGTTTGCATTGTTTGTAACAGTTAAAGACATCAAAATAAATTTAAAAGTTACAATGTAACGCTGTAGCGTTGGAAGTTACTTTGCACCGTTACTAAGGAGTAGCCGGGTTAGATACCACGTTACAAAGGCTGGCTAGCAACAGTCAAATTAGAATCAGCTTTGAAAGCTTGTAACGTCCATAGAACCAGTGCAACATTTTCCGATGCGTTAAAACCAACGTACAGTGTTGCACTATTTTCTGAATAATAAAATATAAATTCTAATTTCAAACAAACAGTTGTGGTTTTTTTTAATCAATGTGATTGTTTGATGTCTGAACGTTGGAATAACAGTTATAATTAAGCCGAAGAACTCTATAAATGTAAATAAATGTTCTTTGCCAGATTAAACTAACTATAATTATTCTATATTCTTATTAGGATAACCAAAGAACTTATTATTTTATTATTTGAAAATCTATTATATCATATGAGAAATTGTCCATTATAATTCGGTCTAGTAAGACAATGAAAGTCATAAATATTGGTGGACTTAATTGTAAGTTATGCATATGAATATAAACCGAATCTATTAAAGTGATATAACTTAAGCTAGCTTATTAGATTTCGGGTTATCGGATATGGATTGTATGTGTAGAACTTTTTAGTCTGATCCAGTATCACATATGGATTGATAACAGATTGATTGTCTATATAAAGAAAGGTCCTAGGGGTTTAGGAATAATCTTACAGAACTTTTGGTTCCCCATTGACCTTGAGCTTTTCGGTGACGTCATCCCCTAAGCCCCTTAAAAGATCTCTTTGTTTTGTTTCCACTTTATCTTTTTCCTCGAGGATTATTTCTGGACGACGCTAAAGATAAAGATAATTTTTTAATCAGATTCCTTATGTTTATGTATTGTTTTTGGTTCTCCATTGACCTAGAGCTTTTCAGTGACGTTATCCCCTAAGCCACTTGAAAGATCTCTTTGTTTTGTTTTCACTTTATCTTTTTCTTAGGATTAATTATGAGCGACGCTAAAGATAAGGATAATTTTTCAATTAGATTCCTTGTGTTTATGTTTATGTATTACTTTTTTATGTAATGTTTAATTGATGAAACTAGATCTTCTTGTTATTTTATTTCCTATATGTGAGTTTTCGTATTTTAGAATTCATGCTGCTTACGTTTTGTAAGAACTAACATGTGATATCAGAGCCAAGACTCTATTTCATTGTTTTCATTGTAATAAAGTTAGAGTATTTTCTTCGATTGGTTGTGCTGATGCTAGATTAAGATTTACTAGTATATATCATATTTGATCTTTGAAAACTCTTGATATGAAAACCTAGGAAAGGCTTGCTTTCTCATGTTTTTCATAGTTCTTTGAAGAACACGAAGGACAATTGAAGAACTACCATGCTTAACCTAATTTTTAGATCAAATCTAGATAACTCAATCGATTGGCTTATCAGCCAATCATTACAAGTCTAAAATTAAGAATAGAACTAAGCTGAATCGATTACCCAATTAATTTAGTTGACATCAATTTATTAGTGAATTTCGTTAATCGATTAACAAAATTGAATCGTGATTAATTTTAATCTATCATATCAATCAAATCTTTGATGCTACCAATCGATCAATCGATTAACAGCTTAAAATTATGACAAAATGATTTGAATTGATTCGGTTGAGAATTTTTCCCAATAGATTAACCGTCTTAAATTCACGTTCAAATATTTCCAATCGATTAAAAATATTCAGTAATCGATTAAAAGCTTTATCAATCGGTCTTATTGGTTTTTAATCGATTAAAAACTTTATCAATCGATTCTATTGGTTATAATCGATTAAGAGTTTTCTAATAGATTAAAAGTCTCGTAATCGATTAAAATAATTCTAATCGATCGAAAAATTCTTCTTCTACGTGCGATTCATGCTAGAATTTCTTCAAGGGTGGGTCCCACTCACATTTGTTTTAAGAAATCTTAAAGGATGGATCCCACTTAATAACGATTATCACGAAGTCTATTCGATTCATGATTCTGAAATTGAGTAGGCTTTTGATTCGACTAGGATAATTAATTAAGTTAAACTTAATCAATTATCAATATATAGTATCAATAGATTGATAAGTTTAATTTTTATATTATTAAGGTCGATTAAATAATTATTAATTTGATTAAAGATTTTAGTATTTTCTTGAGCCTATTTATATAAAGTGCTACTCAGTTGAACTATCTGGTCAAAAGAAATATCTTAAGTAGGTTTAATGTATTTTTTATTGATAGATGTATATCTATGCTAAGAGTAATCGGCCCAAAGGAAGATTATTTTTATGTAAGATATATACTCAGCATAGTTTACAATTATGGAACAAAATATTATTTTGTTCAGATCATACACAAAATATGTCGACTTAAAGGAAGACATATTATGTGGCTAATTAAGGTTGCTGTGAGTTATGAATCAATATATAACTCATATAAAGTATCATATTATGTGAACAATGAGTCGGTCCAAAGAAAGACACATT
>JBBMJZ010413110.1:1114630-1126172 GCA_037833815.1 Zingiber zerumbet
CCCTCCGGCTTCTCGTCCCTCGGAATTGCCGCGTGTCCCTTCTCGTCCACCAGCGTACTCATCCGCAGACTTCGTCCCTCGGTCGCACCCCGTGCCGACCTTCACGCTAGCTGCGTCTCTTGCTCCCCGAGCAATCTTCCGCTCCGGCTTTCGTCCCTTGGAACCACCGCGCGCACTTCCTTCTCGTCCGCCGGTGTACTCTTCTGCAGCGCCTCGTCCCTCGGACGCACCGCGTGCTGTCTTTCTCGCTAGCTGCGTCTTTCGCTCGAGTACCTGTGCTCCTAAGTTCCTGCACACTTAGACACAAGGTTAGAAAACAACAGGACCTTAACTTAACTTGTTGATCACACCAAAATCAACCTTGGGGTTCCAACAAGAACAACTGTAGTTCATCGAAATCTAAGTACATTGACATCAAATTTCTAATGGTTAAAGAAAGAGCCCAAAGTCATCAGGTCATGATAGAGTACATTAGCACAGCTCCATATTAGCAGATCCACTGACCAAAGGTTTGGTGCCTAAGGTATTTCATACGCATATTGTGGATATAATAGTCATTCTTATGGAAGAAGAACTAATTTAGTGGATGTTTGTATTTATTTTATTGCTCTATATTTGATAATAAAGACAAATATTTTTTTATTTTGATTACTGTACGTACCTAAAATTCAAAACATTAATAGATTTTATTTGTTTGTTGAACATTCTAAATTACAATATGATGATTTACTGTTGTTGTTTAGCATTTAATATTTATAAATGTGATATAGATTCTTTTTGGAATCATAAAGTTTGGATCATGATTTGCTCTTGCATTTTAACATAAAGTATTTGAAGATATGATCTGACATCTTTTGAGATCATCTTAGGATCAGTTGGAAATTAACATGTACTGATCACATTTCATGTAATTTCGATTCTACACATCCACATCTTGATTTATGTTATTAATGATATTGGTATTATGATCACTGTTGGGGCTTATTATGATTATATACAGTAGCTATGACATCTTTTCTCATATACCAATGAAGTTAATAGACCATATTGTTAATTATAAGGGTATCTTGTACCTATAAAGTTTGATATCAACTAAAGGTTTACTTGTATTTTATATACAACTCACAAATAGCCCAAGTGGGAGATTATTGGTTATTATCTCTAATTGATGGTCTTAATTGTAAGTTGTGCATATGAGAACAAACTGAATCCATTAAAGTAATCAAAGTTAAGCTTATTTGGTTTCGGGTTATCGAATCTGAGTTGAATGTGTAGAACCCTTTAGTTCAATCCGTTATCATCTATGGACTAATAACATATTGATTGCCTATATAACGGGCGATCTCCAAGGGTTTAGCAATAATCTTGATAGAGCTTTTGATTCCCCATTGACCTAGAGTGATGCCATCATCCCCTAAGACCCTTGGAAGATTTCTTTATTTTGCCTTTGCTTCTTCTTCTTCCTCAGGGATTATTTTTGGACGATGCTAAAGACAAGAATGACTCTTCAATTAAGTTCTTTATCTTTATGTTTATGTATTACTTTCTTATGCCATGTTTAATTGATGAAACTAGATCTTCTTGTTCTTGTATTTCCTATATGTGAGTCTTCGTGTTTTAGAATTCATGCGGCTTAGATTGTAGAAGAACTAATATTAAACTCTTTAAGGAAAGTGTTTATATGCCTTAGATTTAATTCTTATTCATTGTTCATGTTCAAGATTTGTATCATTCCCTCACCAACCCAAGTTTTTTCAACAATCTTAAAGAGTTACTTATTCATAACCATGGAGTCTACTCAAGAGTATGCCATCAAGGTTATGAATCAAGACTTTGTCAAACTAGACAAGCTTAAGGGGATGGGAACAAACATCAACCGGTGGAAAGACAAGTTGATATTCTTTTTCACCACATTAAAGGTCGCTTACGTTCTCAACCTTGAACTTTGTGCGATCCCACCACCCACTGATGATGATTCGAAATAATTAAGGAAGCAACAGGCCAAGCGGAAGGAGGATGAAGTGATGTGTAGGGGTCATATCCTCAACACGCTTTCGGACACGCTCTATGATCTGTTCACGGTGGTGAAGAATCCATGAGAGATCTACACAACTTTGGAGCATGAATATACCACCCGAAAATAAGGATAAAATAAGTTTTTTGTTAAAAAAATATTTTGAGTCTAAGTTAGATGATAATTCTCCTCTAATGGATCAAATTCATAATCTACAAGTGATAGTTTCAAAACTTAAGGACTATGGGGTAGAAATTTCAGAATCTATACAAGTAGGTGCTATAATTGTTAAGTTGTCATCTTCATAGAATGATTATCAAAAGAAGTTACTTTATACTTCTGAAATTTTGACCATATCTAGTATGTTGAAATACCTTAGAATTAAAGAAGGTGCTAGGATCTTGCATAAGAAAGAAAAGGAAAGTAATACTAGAGTGAATTTGGTTGAGGAGAATAGATATAATAAAAGAAAGAAACCTAAAACTGCATTTTGCTAGTGACAAGAAGAAAAATAGTAGAGTTTGCTATAATTGTGGTAAAAAGAGGCATTACAAGGACAAATGTAGGGTAAAAAAAAAAGTAATGCTCCTAGTACTAATGTTATTGAAAGTACATAAATTATAGCAATGGTTACACTTGATGTATCAACCGAACTCCACATGGCAATACCTTCCTCATCAAAGGATTGGTGGTATGACTAGGGTGCAACCATACATGTGTGCAATGACAAAGATCAATTCAAGACATATGAAGTGCTTGAAGGACATGAAGTGATATGACAAATGGTGTAAGAGCCAAGGTGCTTAGCAAGGGTGATATGCACCTTCCATTCACATCCGACAAGAAATTGGTCCTTACCAATGTGCTTTGTGTCCCTAGTGTAATCAAGAATCTTGTCTCTGTGAATATCCTTAACAAGAAAGAATTGAAGGTTGTAATATAGTCCAACAATGCAATCTTGTCTAAGAATGACATTTTTATAGGAAAGACATATTCTTGTAATTGTATGTTTAAGTTGAATATCAATGAAATAAACAATATTTCTATTTATATGTTTGACACTTCTTATTATTTATAGCATGGTAGATTAGGACATGTTAGTCATAAAGTGCTAAAATTTATATATAAAAATATACTAATCAACTATAGTGATCATAATGAACTAAATAAGTGTGATACATGCATAAAAATAACTAGATTGTCTTTTCCTAAAGTTGAAAGTACAAATCAAGTTCTTAAGTTAATTTATTTGGATGTGTGTAAACTTAATGATTTAAAAAAGAGGATAATAAATACTTCATCACATTCATAGATGATTTTTCAAGATTTACTTGTGTACTTAATGAAATCAAAGGATGACACATTTAATCTTTTTAAGACATATAAAGCTCTTGTAGAAAACCAAATGAGCCAAAAAAATTAAAATTTTAATAGAGGAGGTGAATATCTTTCAAGTGAATTCTCAAAATTTTATGAAAAAAGTGGCATAGTGTACCAAACTAGTGTGTCATACACACCACAACAAAATGACTTGCCTAAAAGAAAGAATAGAACTTTAAATGATATGATTAATACCATGTTATTAAGTTCAAGATTGCCAACTAATATGTGGGGTGAGGTATTGTTGGCTACTTGTTATGTCCAAAATAGAGTTCCTTCCTTAGGGACTAAAATATCTCCTTATGAGTTATGGAATGGAAGAAAATCAAACCTATCATACTTAAGGGTTTAGGGATGTCTAACTTACTATAGAGTTCCGGACAACAAAAGAATAAAATTAGAACCTAGAGCACTTAAAAGTGTGCTAGTAGGCTATGTTAAAAATTCAAAGGCATATAGATTAATTGACATTGAGAACAATGTCATAGTGGAATCAAGTGACGTGCAATTTTAAAAAAGTCAATTTCTTAAGGACTTAAAAGTAGGAATGACTCCAGGTAGTGCATCAAGTTATTTCTATGAAAAGACTTCTAGTGAGTCAAGAACCAATGAAATTGACACCTCTAGTGAACCTAGAAGAAGTCAAAGACAAAGAAAGAATGAAAATCTTTGGTTAGATTTCATATGATCATAAAATAGTGTATTTCTTATGGAAGGTACTAGGGATTCTCTACTAAACAAAATTCTATTTTTTACTTAGTGTAGAGGAAGACCCTAAGACCTATAAAGAAGTCATAGACTCTAGGGATGTGCTTTTTGAAAGAGGCTATAAATGATGAAATAGACTCAATACTATCTAATGGTACTTGGGTTCTAGTTAATCTACCACAAGACTCCAAGCCTATTGGTTGCAAGTGGGTGTTTCGAAAGAAACTAGCTACCAATAAAATCAATCTCACCTACAAAGCTAGGTTAGTAGTTAAAGGATTTAGACAAAAGGAAGGAATTGATTATTTTAATACATATGCACCTATAGCTAGAATAACCTTAATAAGAGTAATTTTGAAACTTCATGTTCACCAAATGGATGTAAAAATAATCTTTCTATATGGTTAGATGAAGAGGTGTATATGGAACAATAGAAATACTTTGTGCTTTCCAGAAATGAGACTAAAGTGCGTAAACTAATAAAGTCTCTGTATGGTCTAAAATAAGCCTCAAAACAATGGCATGAAAAGTTTGAGGGAATTCTATTTTCTAATGGTTTTAGATATAATAATGTGGATAAGTGCATTTACTCTAAATTCACTAGTAAAAGTAAAGTTGTAATTTATTTCTATGTGATGACATGCTAATTGTAAGCGACGCTACAAAGGACATAGTTGAAACTAAGGAGTATCTATCTTCACTCACGGTTTTTTTCACTTTTCGTAAAAATAATCGGAGATAAACATAGTGGAATATAAGTTAAGTAAAAATAATCGTTAACACAGTTTGTTTTTACTTGGTTCGAAGTATGTGACGACTCTTACTCCAAGGCTCACACTTATTGAGTGTTACTCCAAGGCCCACACTTATTGAGTGTTTACTCTGATAATTCACTATCAATTCGAAGAATTACAAATGCAATACTTAATTATAATAATTGAAATTATATCGACAACTTGAATTCTGAAAGTAGAGTTTTTGGTCGTCGAAGCAGCGTTACGGTTTCGTCGGATCGTCTTTGGAGTAGCGCACGGGAGAAGAATCTCAAATTCAAGTTCTGTTCTTGAATCTACTCGAACTAACCTTTTATAGGTCGTTGAAGGCACCTTCAACCCCATGGAAGGCGTCTCCAGCTGTGAAACTTATCCCCGCAGCTTCAGTCTCGATAACTTCCATTTTCTACGAAGTTTATCCCTTTGAAAGTGCCTTCAAACTCATGGAAGGCACCTTCCATCCAGCATCCAAGGCGCCTTCAGGCACATGGAAGGCGCCTCCACACCTCTCCTCGTGAGCCTTTGGTTAAGCCACCCAAGGTGCCTCCAACATCCCCGAAGGCGCCTTGAACACTGTTCATTCAAGTTTATCTTGTGCTTTTCACTTCTTACAATATACGTTAGTTCAAAATACTAAGCATACCCTGCAAAACAAAATTAGCACAATAAAATATGATTAACAAAACTACTTGACAGTTTTTAGACTGTTCGGTTCTGACTTTCGGATGTCCTAAAAATCCTAGGTCAAACGGACTCCTACTGTTCCCTCAACGGGGAACACGTCCTCATCTATTTCTCTCAAGAGAAATTACCTTTTGCCAAACCAGTCCTCTAAATCGTCTGAACTTTTGCTCAGCATCCGAGACTTCAGGATTTCATGCTGAACGTCCGATCCATGACCCGTCCAAACTTTCACCTAGTGTCAGCAACCCCCAAGATTTTTACCTAGAATCCTCGACTCTAGGATTTCATCCAAAGTCCTCGACCCGTCAAGACTTCGCCTAATCCTCTGGACTAGGACTTCATTGTCTAACAACAACTAGGACTTTTCACTTGCCTAACCGCAGCTAGGACTTTCCACCTACAATAATTTTTCTTGTGTTCTAGAGGGATTTTTGGATACTAGTTCGATCACTAGCATAAGTGATCAAAAACCTACCGGTGGTTTTGTCTTTTCACTTGGTGGTGGAGTTGTTTCTTGGGCCTCAAAGAAACAATTACACTAATAACTCATTTTACAATGGAATATGAGTTTGTGGCATTAGCCTTAGCTTGTAAAGAAGTTGAGTGGCTAAGAGATCTGTTACTTGATATAGATTTTTGGCCTAGGTCAATGCCGCCTATAACCATGTATTGTGACAACAAAGCTATTATGTCTAGAGCATTGAACAAGGTGTACAATGGAAAATCTAGACATATTAGTATGAAGCATATATTTATTAAAAAAATGCTTAATAATGGCGCTGTCTCTATTATGTTTCTTAGAACACATAAGAATTTAGTGAATCCGTTTACCAAACCTCTAGCAAGAGATTTGATGAGTTTTTGACAACATTTGGAATGACATTGAAACCCCTAATCTAAAGTTATTTAATGATGGGAACCCAACTTCCTTTTAGTGCATCCTAGATTGAGAGGTTTAAAGGGTAAAAATAAGTTATTAAATGCTTGTAAGCACCTGGTTGATGTGGACCATTCCATGTTCAAGGTGCATACTTTATTGCTCTTAAGTGAGTACGTTGAACTTAGATTCTTAATGGAATTATCTCATAAGTGTTTTATTAGGTCAATTAATCAGATTTGAGATAATGAATCTACCTATGTAATCATAAGCAGCGGTGTCGTTTCTAACAAGATTTTAGGCTAAAGCTACTGTAAATGGTTATAAAACTAGGATGAGCACATGACCCGTACATGTGCTGAAAAGTGTGTGAATCAGAGAATACCATTGATGGTTCATATGTGTGATAAGTTTAAGGCATGATTGAATATTGGTTTAAGCAATGAGCCACCAATCAATTGTCATGGACTTGTGACTTATTTACACTATAAGAGAGTTTAAGATCAAAATCACTTTCTTTTATGTGTGATATCAAAAAAGTGTTAGTTTGGAGTTACATTGAATGTTGAAGTTTAGTTTGCATTGTAACAGTTAAAAGACATCAAAACAAATTTGAAAATTGCAATATAATGTTGCAGCGTTGGAAGTAACGTTGTAGCGTTACTAAGGAGCAATAGGTTCGGATGCAACGTTATAAAGGTTGGCTAGCAACGGTCAAATTGGAATCAACTTTGAGATGTTGCAACGTTCATAGAACAAGTGCAATATTTTCAAAACAACGCTGCAGCTTTAAAGCAATGTGGCAGCATTGAACTATTTTCTAAAAAAAAATTACAAATTTAAATTTTGGGCAGATAGTTGTGTTTCTTTGTGAACCAACGTGATTGTTTGATGTTTGAATGTTGGAACAATGATTGTTAAGCCTAAGAACTCTATAAATAAGCATTTTTGGCCCGATTAAACGAACTCCAATCATTTTACATTTTTATACAAACAATCAAAGAACTTGTTACGTTGTTGTTTGAGAATCTATTGTATCCTATAAAAAATTGCTTATTATAATCCGGTCTAGTAATATAGTGAGAGTAATAAACTCTTTAAGGAAAATGTTTGCCCATCTTAGATTCAATTCTTATTCATTGTTCTTATTCAAGCTCCATGTCATTCCCCCCACCAACCCAAGTTATTCAACACAATCAAGGTTCAAATTTTACGTTGGACCTTTCAAATGAGTGTCAAAAAAGGTTCAATCAGCTACATTGTCTCAACTAGCTCAATAGGTTCATCCATCTCAATGGCCTCATTCCAGCTGACCTATTTGATTAGTTTGTCATATTTGACTCTACCATCTCAATTAGTTCGTTCCCTACTCTATTTGTCATCTAACTTTGACCATCGGATTTAGCCCGATCATAAAATATTATTATATGAAAATATCATTTTATAACTTAATTAAAATTATTAAAAGGATGACTACATCGTAGTCAGATTTTTCATCAAATCTTAAGTTGTAATGAATGTTCATCTAATTACCTCAGAGCTTGATATAATAATATGAGACCAGATCTCCTGATTTATAATTTTATGAACTAGGAGATGAACTATATGGAATTATAGTCAGAGCATGGTAGCGATCCGATTATAATTGATTCTAATCTCTTCCTGAATTCACCGTCCTCCATGTTATAGCAGCAACTGGGTTATTTTCAACGTCATTGCTCTCTCGCTCACCCATGTCTTCTTTATGGGCAAAAATGGACACCAAAATTTTGTAACTCATCATACGAGTTTTTTTTAATAAAATTATTTTTTATATTATTTATCTTAAAAATACGCATTTTACTGATCAGCTCGGTTAGATTTCTAGATTTTCAATTTCGCTTAACTAGCTCTCAAATCGCATAGTGGATTGGCCTTCCTTCTTTCACTATGTTCTCTCTTCTTTAAATTTTTTAAAGGTATTTAAAAATTTATTATTTTCAATTTTCACTGTCAAATTTAGGTACAAATACATTAAAAATATTTTCATAAGTAAATAAATTTTAATATGAAGTGATTCAAAAATTTTATACCGATTAGCCAAATTTCATCCGTAATTAATGGATAGAATTAACACTATTTAAAAATTTAATATTTTTCAAACTAAAGGAGTCTTAGAAATTCATTGATAGTATTAATTAGTGAGCATCATAGTCTTAAATGTTACTATGATCAGTTCGTAACAAAGTTTTTGTAAATGGAAAAGTTAATTTTTAAATGGACAGAGTGTAAAAGGAATAAGGGTACAATGAAAATATTATTTAATTAAGAATATAAATCTCTTAATAATTAATTTTAGTGAAATCAAAATTAATGGCTATTATTCTTCCTATTTTTAAGATATTTAATATTTGTCGATCTATTCTTTATACTCGTTTTTTTTTAATGAATTATACTTAGATTTACTTATTCAATATATATCACTGTCAAGAGGAAATTATGTTAATATAATTTTTTTTTACATTGAAAATAAATTTAAGACTTATTAGTAATTCTCTCTGATTACTTTTTATATAAAAAATATAAATTATTATGATTTTCTTCAGTCACACATATTATGATTGACAATATCACGAATAAAGAAACATCTATAAATACCTTGAACCGATGATATTAGAAAGTATATCTTTTGGCTAAAATCAAATATAATATCTGTTCTTATCTATATAACATCCTATATAAAAAATTAAATTAATTTTTTAGAGGAACAATTCAAGATTCAAATACTTATTTATTTTATTACAATTTTATTTGATTATATTAATTTTGATATAGTTTTTAGTATAATAATTATACCACTATGGATATATTTATCCAATTGATTTATCAGAAGGAATCAATATTAGATTTATGGGATTCTTAGCCATTCATGTGAGGATTGACCATTAGAGATCCATAAAAAAAAAAGTCTGTTATATGAGGATTGGCGCCATTCATGTGAGGGTTCACCATTAGAGATCCATACAAAAAAAAAAAATGTCTGTTATATGAGGATTGGCCATTAAAAATTCATAAAGAATCCGTTTTATGAAATATTTACATACCGTCGTATATTATTTACACGTGCTGCTCGATGATTAATTTTTAATATTATCGGCTGTTCAATTGATCAAACTATTCTTATAATATGTAGCAATTCTAAGCTACTGTTAATTATTGCCAGTATGGAAGAAAAAGACAAAAACCAGCACATGACTCGGCCTCTTTAATAACCTCTGCTTGTCTCCCCTACACGTGAGCTGCTGCCGGATAGGCGGAGATATCAATCGGACCGGACCGCCATAACTCAATTTAAATCGGACGGGGTGGGCCATATCCGCCATGGTTCTGCGCTTCAAAACTGCATTTCCGTTTCGGGAAATGGAGAGAGAAGAAAAGAGAAATGGAGAAGAGAAATGCTTTCCCATTTTCGCCTTCCTCCCTCCGCCTGCGCTCCAGCGGCTTCCACGCCCCATCCAGAACCTTCCACAGCCTTCGCCCTTCCGTTCCACTTCCGCCGGTCGACCGCCGCCTCAACGTCGCGGCCTACGCCGTCTCCCTCCTCCCTTCCCCGCTCCCCGCCAACCCTGCCCGAATCGACGCCGCCACCGGCGACACCGTCAGCTTCCCCGAGCTGCTCTCACAGATCCGATCCCTCGCCGCCGCACTCCGTTCGCGAGCCGGGATCGCCAGGGGCCACTGCGTCTTCGTCCTCGCCCCGATGCGCCTCGACATTCCCCCGCTCTACCTCGCTCTCCTCTCCGTCGGCGCCGTCGTCTCCGCCGCCAACCCTGCCTCCACCCCGCGCGAGATCGCCCACTTCCTTTCCCTCACCAACCCCCGCGTGGCCTTCGCCACCTCCGAAACCGCCGCCAAGCTCCCTGCGGGCCTCGCCACCGTCATCCTCGACTCGCCACGCTTCCGCTCGTTTCTCGACGGCGACGGAGGGGAAGCGGGTGAGGAAGTGGCGCAGTCAGATGTGGCCATCGTGAAATTCTCGTCGGGGACGACGGGGATGATGAAAGCGGCAGCGGCGTCGCATCGGAGCATGATCGCGATCGTGGCGGGATTTCACTCCTTACGGAACCAGGCGGCGGAGCGTCGTCGGGGCGGACCAGAAGCGACGGTTATGGGAACGCCGTTGTTCCATGGGATGGGGTACAACTTTTTGTTAAAAGGATTGGCGCTGGGTGAGACGACCGTGCTGATCGGGGGCAGGGCCAGAGTGAAGGAAATGGTGCAGGCGGCGGAGAGGTACCGGGTGAACTCTCTGACGGTCACGCCGCCCGTGGTGGTTAAGATGGCGAATTGGTCAAAACCGTTGGACCTGGTGGCCCTGGAGCACGTGACCTGCGGCGGCGGACCACTCCCGGAGGCGGCGGCCGTGCGATTCATGAAACGGTTTCCCAATGTTGAGCTCCGTCAGGTATCAATTTAAACAAAAGAAAATTAATTAAATTAATTAATTTCAATTTAAAGAAAAGAAAACATAGATGCATGCAACTCATTGTTCTTTGACTCAAATTATAATGTATGACTTTGATTATGGAATAACTAAGGTTATATGATTCTCAAGTAAAGTTACAGGGGTCCCCGGGGTCAGTGCCGCGGTAGGACATCCAAGTTGTTTCCCAGGTACCTACGGTTCGAACCCCAGCTATGCCGTATTTGTAGAAATTTTTCATCCAAATAGGGGGCGTAATCAAAGGATACTGGCCTTTTAGGCTGACCGCCACGTGCGCTTCCCGATTTACCCTGGTGTCCGGTGGGAAACTTCTGTGGGACCGGACCGGTCACCCCCAGAGATGGGAATATCATTTTTTTCAAGTAAAGTTACAGGGTCCCTGGGGTCATGGTGCCGCGATAGGACATTCAGGTTGTCTCCCAGGCACCCGCGATTCGAACCCCAGCTACGGCGTATTTATAGAAATTTTTCCTCCAAATGGGGGGCGTAATTAAAGGATGCTGGGCTTCTGGGCTGGCCGCCGTGTGCACTTCCCGATTTACCCTGGTGGCCGGTGAGAAACTTCCGTGAGACCGGACCGGTCTCCTCAGAGATGAGATTATCATTTTTTTTTCAAGTAAAGT
>JBBMJZ010413110.1:1126272-1147427 GCA_037833815.1 Zingiber zerumbet
CTAGCGATCTTACTGCATTATCCCGAGCCGGATGGGTGGTCCGCTCGGACAAGTCTCCTGCCGATCGGACATCGATCGCCTCGACCTGCTGTTGTAGCCGTGATTCTTCTCGAAAATGGCGACGATTCATTGTTGTTCTTTGTGTTCTTCTTGAAAATCATGAAAAAGCTAGAAGATCAAATCTTTCCTATTTTTCCTTAACAAAAATTTTCAATTATCAAACATGGTTTATACTTGGAAAATTTTATCTAGCACAAAATTAATTTATGGATGAAATGCCAAACTTTATTACCATGAAATCGAAGAAAAAGAACCTTAATTTTGATACTAATTGATGGTTATAAAACCTAAGTCGTATGATCTGGAAAGTGAAGAAGAACTCAATATAGGAAATACAACAATAAGCATGGATCTTTGTTTCAACATAGAACCGGACATAACAATAAGAAAGCATAAACCAATGATAAGAAATTTGATTGAAGAGCCATAATTCTTGTCTTTTAACGTCGTCTGAGTGATCCCTATATGTGGAAGAAGATGAAGCGAAAACAAGAGCAATGTCTTCTAAGAGAATTAGGGTGATGACACCGTAAATCTTGGGGGCATCTCTTTTATATAGGCACTCCGTTATCAGTCTTTTGTAAAAGTAGGGTATGACCTCGTATAATAGATCCTTCCTCGGGATCCCTCATGACGAGAGTTTCGTGCACCTTCTTTTTTTTATTCCGTTTATTTTCAATTCATAGATAATAACGATCAAATTAAAAGATTATATACATTAAATCCATATTTAATAATCTAAAATCTAATAAACATAAACTAGATCCTACTTATATGCACACTTCCAAATTAAATCCATCAATAAAAATAATAACCCACGTATATATCCACATTCATAGCAGTTCATTTCTGCTCTTTGTCATGATCTTGTCGAGACGTGTGTTTCATCACCATTTTTTGTTTTCTCGTGTATTTTGTCGACATTGCCAACCCATCATCTAGGTAGTTGCGTTGTAGGGTACACTTGATCAAAATCAGTAAGGACATAATTGATGATTAATTGTAGTTGTTGTCATCTGCTTATGTCATTTTAAGTAGTCTTCGTAATTTATCTTCTTCGTACGATGTGCTGGAGACAAATCCATCTCTCTTTTTATGTGACAGATTTAACATAAGCTTATCCTTCTTCCCTGCAGAGTTTTCTGTCAGTAACTGCGTTAAAATCCAAGTCACTTCTACCTAAAAGTGGATCGACATACTAAATACTGCAGATTGCATTCAGCTCGGGTACTGCATGGACACGATCCGCATGTTTCAGAAGGAAAAAAAAAAACAAAAAATCTTCTCTGTTGCGTCAGTGCTTTCATAATATCGGGTAGAAGAACTGCTCATGAAATGATTATGCAATCTTTCATCTTTATCGTTTTAGATTTGCTCCAACAATGGATTCACGTTTTGAAGCTGCCATGCAACAGTGGGTGGCTCCATGACCATGAGAAGAGGGATGAAACACACAGGGCTATATATAGCCAGTGGGGTACGTGGTCATGCATCTCCACATGCAGTGCAGTGTGCCCTATCTGGCCAGAGTATGACCTTGGCCAAGAGAAATCAACTCCACAGACTGTGTAAATAGTGTGTCTTTGTACAATGCAAGGTACCGTTCATGCCGATCATGCACCACCTGCATGATTTGCTTTTGTGATCCTGAATCTACTTAGAAAGCCATGCCCACTTATAAAGTCTCAACCAAAATCACACTATAATAAACAAGTTTAAAATAAAAATCTTAATGATGTCCTCCATTAGTTCAGAAATATATACAAATCCACTATGGCATATTCATGCCCTACAGTGTTCCGACCATCCTGACCACCCAGGATCATTTCTCCTATCTTGAGCCTGTAGGTTCTGTTGGTGTCTTGCTGATATAAAAACAGGCTCCTGATCTTGTTCTGTTCTTCCTTTGCTATCTTCTTCCTGCTCGCTACAAGGAAGAGATAGAGATAGACCTTCTGGAGAATATTCCTTGCCCAGGTGCCAAGATGCCGAGCGGGTCGAACCGGGCTTTGCGCGCGGCGAACCGGTCCCACTGCCGGCCGAAGTGCTCCGACCAACCCGCGGGCGAGGAGTGGTGCGGTATGTACTGTTTGGCTCCGACGCCGGATGCCGCGCCGGCGATGCGGCGATTGGTTTGGAGGAGGCTCTGCAGGCAGGCAGCCGGGCAGCTGGCCGGGTTGGCCGACCGGAGCATGCCGACGATGTATATCACCTCGTCGTTGGCGGCGTCCGGCAGCACGATTGATGTGTTTGCGTCCCACCTGAACAAGCGTCAAAATGAAAAAATTTCTTCACTTTTAATCGATAGGATGAGAATTGAAGAGTTAAAGAAGTAGTTTTTACTCTTACTTGTCCCGTAAAAGTGGGTATACGAGGACAGGGCCCTCGAATTCCTCTGTTGAAATGTTCTCCAAGAGCAAGTCTACGAACTCATGGATTCCGGACTTGGGCACGAACATGTTGAGCCAAGGATGGGGCACTTCCCAGAGCCCCACACTCCTCAGGCTCATCTCCTCCATCCTAACCCTGTTGAGGAAGTCATAGTAGGAGACCTCCACAGTGTACACCTGCGACGGCAAGTGCCTCATCTGCCTCGAGAGCTCCTCCAGCACCACCTGAAAAAACACCACTGATTGTCCTTTAGTCCATTAAGCACCTTCGTTAATTAGCTTGGGCGAGAGAAATTAAGCAGTGCACTAATAGTGACCTGTTCTGTGTTGACGTCCTTGGAACTGTGATCGTGGACAGCGTACTCAATGCAGTAGTAGACCTTGGAGCTGCCTTCACTGTGGAACTTTGGCGCGAAGTGCAGGTGAGTGGGGAAGGCAGTGGAGAAGCTTTTGAGGGATTGCTCATTGATAACTATGAAGCCTTCGACGTAGTCCACCAAGTCTGGTGTTGAGATCAGGAGCTCTTGGTCCTCGGCGAAGGTCTGGAAATCGTCATAGAATGCTCTCACCCACTTCACCTAATCACCAAAATAAAGATTAAATCGCACACAGACAGAGGACAAAGTCGATGAGTTACTCGACCTCACCTTCTCTGGAGCTTCTTGGAGAAGGATTCTTGCTCTTGTTATGATGCCAAATTGGCCTAGACCACCCAGAACTGAATAGAAAAGCTCTGAACTTTTGCTGGGGGAGCAAGTTATAGCCTCTCCTTTACCTGTCACCACGTCCAGTTGGAGGACATTGCTGATCTGAGGACCATACTTGAAAGTTTGTCCACTGATGCCGCCAATGGAGAGAGTGCCACCAATACTGAGATAGAGGTAATCAGTCCATGACCTTGGAGCCAGCCCATGCTTCAGGCTCTCCTCCAGAAGCTCAACCCACAGTGCGCCACCACTGGCATCAGCATAAGAGACGCCGTCAGCTTCCCCTTCTCCCTTTCTGTGAACTCGTATACTGGAAGGTAGGGCGTCCATCTCAATGACTATGCCATCAAGTGCTTGGGCTTGGCCATAGATGGAGTGCGCAGCTCCTCTTGCTGCAACTGTAACCTTACTGAAGGCAGAACCGGAGAGGAAGCGGAGAAGGAGGGAGATGTCTTCGGGGGACTCGGGTCTGAGAACCGCCGAGGGGGAGTTGAAGTGAATTCTTCCGAAGTCCATGGATGCTGTGTTTGCGTTCTGGAGAAAATTCAAGGGGCCCAAGTCGATGGGACTCTGGATGAACTTGCACGGAGAACACAGAGCGAGAAGCAGAATTAGGATGTTGATTCTGGCACAAAACAGAGTCATCTCCATTCGAGCAGCTTGTACTCTTACAAACAAGTTGAAGCTGGGACAAGAAGAATCAAAACGAGCCTCCCACCAAGAGAAAGACACAGAAGGAAGGGCAAAGATAGGAAGCAGCAGCAAGGCCTCACTTTATACGTTCAAAGGCAGAATTCTTCTGATCATGGAACGGGCAAAAGCTCAGATCTCACCTCAATCCAATGAGGGGTTTACATTTATGGAAGGGCAAGATTATATATAATTCAAGCTGTAGTGACCTGAAATCTAACGGGGCCTGCATTCATACACACATTGGCTGACTCAGTTACTGGCTCAATGTCAGTGCTGCTGCCTGCTTGGCTTCTTCCACCACCCGTTTTTGTGCGATTGTGGGATCTGATGCCGACTGAATTCAAAGTGGTCACTTCAGTTCCTCACCGGAGACCATTCTTTTGGTGGCTTATGCAGTGGGAGTCTACGTCTGATTGATGGGGCAAAATGATTTGCAGTAGATTTGCACCAGCCAACTGGAAATATGTCTGCCACATTTGTTGCTTGCGGTAGACTGTCTCTCTCCCTCTCTGGCCAAATTTAATTCAGCAGACTCCATTTCTGAAAGGCTGGCTGGCTGACTGATCTAAGGAATCATCATTGAAGAGAGGCAGAAGTCATTACAGTAGAGCAGTAGTGTACTCAAAGCTAACTCTGAAGGAATTTTTGATTAATTTCAGTCATTGTCAGAACAAGATTAATTTTTAGTATCTCAGAGCACTTCCTTCTTGGGTCCTCCCCGAACATGGTTCCAGGATGACGATCGACACTTGTGATCGAGCTCGAAACAAAACTCTGTAAAATTAAGCTTTTCTTGCTCTGAAAGATGACTGATTCACAATTATTCTACACCCCGAAGGATAATTCAATGAATGAGAATAACGATCGGAGATAGATCACTTTCTTTGTGGATGCTCGCTTAAGTAGAGTTATGAATTAATATTTCGTGATAGCTAGATTAAAATAATAAAAGTTAAAAGATTGTGTTAAGTAGATTATCCACTTTGCAAAAGTACAGTTAGCTTGATTGACCATCTAACAATCATATTACTGATCAACGAGATTCCTTGGCGTGTCAATATCTTTCCGGTTAAGTATTGACTTGTAGTAACTTTCAGGAAAAACCCACTTTTGCCACGTGCAGTTACTAGGGAAAGATTCGAGATTTAGATCGAGCATTTGGACTTCCTCTCGCGAGTTGCCAACGTCCCCGTGAGTTTAGTAGGCATACTAGTCACGATATCTGTTTGAATCAGGAAAGAAAGAAAAAGTAGCAAGCCATATAAAGATATCCTCGAGATTTAGTCAGTCAGTGAGTCAGTCAACGATGACATATTCGAGCACTTGTCCACGTTGATGTGGCAAAAAAATAATATAAAATTAAATAAAGGCGATAATGTTCGTCCGAATGGCCAGTCACTGCAGCCCACGTTGTGATAGGATAGTAAATTTAATTTGGATCCTCTCTCTTAAAATAACTCTGTCCCTACCTAATTTCGTTGATCGAACGAACCTGACATCCTTAAGATATATACAGTATTTTTTTTTTTTTACATCAATTGATTTATGTTTTTACTTTTCCATTTTGTCACTCTCCCGTCAAACAGACCATCGAACGTATCGAAGAATTCGGGCTGAGGCTCCAAATGGGCCATTTCATAATCAATAAATGGGCTGCACTTACTTCCCTATAACGAGCCCAAAAAAGGAGAGTTCCTGGGGACGCGTGGTGTTCCACACGCTGTCTAATCTAATCCACTCGCTTGCTTTCTCTCACTCTCTCCGCCATCGAAGGGCTGACTGAAGCAGAATGGCTTCGATTCCTTCTGCGCGCTTCCGACCGCCGTCGTCGGCCGCTTGCATCGACCGTGAATCCTCCAAATTCCTCAGAAAAGTACCGGCGTACCTCCCCCAGCCGCAGCTCTTCCTACTTCCCAGGCTCAAGCACGTCGGCCCTTCTAGGTCTCCGCCAAGCCCCTTCCTCTGCTTCTGCCACAACAGCCCCTCGTCGGGTGAGAGTGAGGAAGGTTCCTCCTCAAAAGATGGATCTTCCTTTATGAGCTGGGACTCGCTCATCGAGGGGGTCGTTCGTGGCGCGGCTAAGAGGTGGGACGAGTTGGTGGCTGCGTACCGCAATTCTTCGTCCAAGAATGGATTGCGGGTGGTTGCATCGGAGGCAGGAAAGGAGGATGTTGTGGAGGAGGAGAAGAAGGTGACTGCGGTCAAGGAAAATGGGAAGGATTGGGATTGGGAGAGGTGGAAGCAGCATTTTATGGAGATTGAAGAACACGAGAAACTTGTTTCCGTCTTAAAGGTAAAATCTTCTAGTCTTCGATTGATGTTTTCAGATTGGTGGTGGAGTTGGGTCGGTTAATATTTATTTATAAAGAAAACTGTTTTACTTTTATGTTCAATTACATGGTTATTTCATTGTCAGTCGTCTTGTGCATCCGCTTGTGATTAATCAATTAAGAGAATCAGCCATTTGAGTGGAATATTGTAAAGAGGGAGGGAATCAGATAAGAAATGTTTGGGTTTAGAAGTATAAAATAACTTAAACAATGTAAAAAACCCTCAAAGAGTCCTTGTGACGAGTTGAAATGATATCAGCTGGTTCTAACAGTTATACTGATCCATAAAATTGGTATAGTTAGCACAATTTGGTTTATGCCAATGTTAGTTCAGATCTTATTATAGGTTTGTAAAGGTTATATGAAAATGATTCACATGGTATAGGCCATCAACTGGCTGGTAAAATCAGTCTTGTTCAAAGTTTTGGACCATGGTCACTCTGGCTTGTTATGCCCAAAGAGAGTAGCACAAACAACACCACTAAATTAGAAGTTGAAGCTTAACTGAATATACCAAACTTGATTTCCTCTTGTTAGAGTCAAGTTTATTATGTTCTAGTGTACAATTTTGTTCATACCACTGTGGCTTTAGTTTTGCTGATAGTTTCATGCTATGTGATGGCCTTATTTCAGTCACAATTGAATGAGGCTATTTTAAGAGAGGATTATGGAGAAGCTGCAAAGCTAAAGTTGGCCATAACTGGTGCTACAAAAAAGGATATTGTTGGAGCAGCATTGACTATTATGAATGTATGAAACTTGTCTTATGCACTTATTGTATTTAATTTATATTCTAAGCACTCTTGTTGCCACAGAGAGCTATAGAGGAAGAGCGATACAGCGATGCAGCTTTCATTCGTGATCATGTTGGGGCAGGACTGGTCAGTTTATTGGAATTAACTTGTTGCCAATTCTTACATCATCTTCATTAAGCTATGCTTGTCCCAATTTTTTTGTTTCAGCTACATGAAGCTATTCACTCCATCGAGCTTTATTCATTTTGCTATATGCAAGGCTATAACAGTGGCTGCCAATTCTTATATACTGATTGAAAAAGAATCAGCAAGTGAGAAAAAAGAGTTCAATGAAATCCTACAAGTTGAAGATTGTGATGGGACTTGTTCATTAGTTGGCTATTGTTTATTAGTTATAAATGGAACTTATTTGTTTATTTGTATTGAGATAAATTTTATTTAAACATGAGACATGTTTCTTCTTTTGTGATTGTAATTCTTGTATAAGTAACATTTTGAATGATATTGATGTGAGGAATATTCTTTCTTTTGTGATTATGATTCTTTATTATATATTTATATTGAAATATAATATATTGGTATTAAAAGATAATAATTTAAAAGACAACGATTTAAAACCGTTGTTATTGTCTATCACCCTCAAAGACAACGGTTAAAAACCGTTGTCGTAGCCCCAAAAACAGTTGTAAACTGGCAATGTTAATAAAAAAAACTCTAAACAACAACGGTTTTAAACTGTTGTCTTTTCATTCAAAGACAACGGTTTAAAACCGTTGCAAAACTGTTGTCTTTCCACTCAAAGACAACGGTTTAAAACCGTTGTCGTAGCCCCCACTTTTAACAACATTGCCAATTACAACGGTTTTAAAGGGCCTACGACAACGATTTTTACCCGTTGTCTTTTAATGTTTTTATTGTAGTGTTTGAATATGGTGTAATTTTTCTCTAGAAGAGAAGTGGAATTGGTCTTCATACTATGTAAACTATATAACTTGTTGTAAGTCTTGGTTACTAAAATGCATAATTTTGGTAGCAAAAATACGTGCCTTTCTTGGCCGGTCCATAAGGAAGAAAATTGTAAAAAATGAAGAATGGTAAATAAATGGCAAAACAAATTATCTCTTAGGAATTTGATTTATTAACACATGTATTACAATTAATAATTAACACTAATGACTTTGAATAGTGATCAAATCAATAGTGTGACGTGTCATTTATTTCTCGATGTCTTCAAGCTTGAAGTTTGATTCTAAATAATAAACGTGTTATTATTTAACACAAATCTTAAGTCTAAACTAATCTCACTTATCTTTTATAAATATGTCAGACAATTTTACATTCTAGTCCTTTATAATTTCATTTTTCTTATTTTTTCCATGCTGCATTATGAAAATTTTAGAAAATAGTCAGCTTCATTCTTGTATAGCAAAAATAATATAAAATTAGTATTTTTATTTTTTTCACACTAATATTTAGATAAAATAAGGAAATTAATTAATTATTAATTAAAATGAAGATTAATTATTATTATTACCCTTTTTTTTTTAGAAGACCAGCATGGGTGGTGACAGGCTATATAAAAATCTTGGAAAGGAATGAAAAATCAAAGTTATAGGAGGTCATAATTGTAAAAATGACAAATGGAAATTAAGTAAAATAATTAGGAAAGTTTATTGCAATTCAATATTTAGCAATCAATAGAAAGACATCTCAGCAAATTTTTATAATAAACATATTTACGATTTCATGTATTTAAGAAAATTATATTTTAATAACTTGTAGTTTAAATATTTCGAAAAAAGGAATAAAATTTCCCAACAGATGTTTATTTTCTTAACACATATAAATGCAACCCCAGAGTAATGGCTGGTTCCGTTATTATGCGGCCTTCAATTAAAATAAATAAATGAGTCAGGTACATGGTTCCTTCCGCATACATTAATTATACGTACGCGTACGCCAAACGAGCGCTTTTTAATCTAAAGTGCGCCTGTTCGGCCTCCATAGCGCAGCCTGAGCGAGCGAGGGAGCGAGATCTCCTCGCCGTCGTTTGGAGTTTGCGCGAGGTTTTCCGGCCTGACGCTGCGCCTGCGAGATGGGTACGCGTTTCACTCTGTTCGACCTCGAGCCTTTTTCCGTTCGTTGGATGATTCGACTTTGTTTTCTCCTTTTTCTCGAGGAATTTGTTTCCTTGGTGGTGCCGATCCCCTTTTTTGTGGCTTCCCGCTAGATTTGGATTGGATTCAAGTAGTTTGCGGTGCAGAATTTGTTTTTGCCTGGATTCCTATTTGTTCTGTTTTTTTCGATTTTCTTTTTGGTTAGTTTTTCCCATCTGGTTGTTCGCCTTTTCCCCTACCGAAAGCCTGATTTGTTGCGATTTCGCGTCGAATGCGTGCTTCTTTGATGAAAACGAAGGAAATTTTGAACTGGCCGTGTGGATTTACGTGTGGATCAGGCTACTAATTTCTCGAAACGCCAACTAATTATGCAGACGGAGATTTGAGTTCCTCCTGGTACGAGAAATTCATCCGAGGAATGAACCCTCCACGGTATCTACATCTTTTACATCGAGTAATCGCCTTTTGAACTCGGAACTTTCTGATCCTTCTTCCTCTCGTTAGGGTTGTTATCGATAACAGTTGTTGCCCAAATGCCACTGTTATTAAGGTAATCTACAATCTTTCTGATCCTTCTTCTTGGGTGTTTGCAATTGGAACATATCTTGGTTTTGTTCTTTCTAATTCACACAGGTTGATAGCGCAAATAAATATGGCATCCTTTTGGAAGTTGTTCAGGTCCTTGTAGACCTCAATCTCATTATCAAGAAAGCTTACATATCATCTGATGGAGGATGGTTCATGGATGGTATGTCATGGATTTCGATTTTTTTTTCTTATTTATGCTAATTAATTTGATTTCTTGCTTCTTGGACTGCTGCAGTTTTCAATGTCACAGATCCGGAAGGAAAGAAAATTGAGAGACAAAAACAATTGGATGATATAAAGGACTACATCCGTAAGGTATGTACTTTTCACTCCATCTTCATGCGAACAGCAGCTGACATGACCTAACTTTGGTTTATTATAGTCGATAGGCGAAGGTTTTTCTTTTGTTCCATCACAAAGTAGATCTGTAGATTTTGCGCCGTCGTCATCGGATCACACATCGATCGAGCTGACTGGGACGGATCGCCCCGGCCTTCTCTCTGAAGTTAGTGCAGTTCTTACTGATCTAAAATGCAATGTGGTGAATGCCGAAGTGTGGACGCACAACGCTAGAGCTGCAGCAGTGATGCAGGTGACCGATGAGGGGACGGGTTCGGCTATCACAGATCCCCAAAGGCTCTCTAAAATCAAGCAGCTCCTTTGCAATGTTCTGAAAGGGAATGACAGACACAGGAGGGCGAAGACTGCAGTCTCAATGGGCATCACCCACAAAGAGAGGAGGCTCCATCAGTTGATGTTCGATGATAGAGATTACGAGAAGTTTGATGAGGACAATGAGGCCGAGCATTGCCGGCCAAAGGTTACTGTTGTTAATTGGTTCGACAAGGATTACTCGGTGGTCACAGTGCGTTGTAAGGATAGGCCGAAGCTTCTTTTTGATACAGTTTGCACTTTGACGGATATGCAGTATGTGGTTTTCCATGGAAGCGTCGATGCAGAAGGCCCGGAAGCTTTTCAGGTACTTTCTGTTAAGCCTTTGCTTTGTGTTTGGTACACCAAAAGGAAAGACATTGATGAAAACGCTATGGTACTGACTGTTGTATGTATGTTCTTAATCTTATCACCCTGAAGGAGTACTATATCAGACATATAGATGGTTCCCCAGCTAACTCAGAAGCCGAGAGACAGCGAGTTGTTCAGTGCCTTGAGGCAGCCATAGAGAGGAGAGTATCTGAGGTATAACTGATTTACTTGAATCTCACTCCTGTTCTCGTTTTCAAACATTTGATCCTTTCTTTTATTCGATACTCTCCAGGGTGTTAAGTTGGAGTTATCTACGGGTGATCGAATGGGCTTGTTATCTGACGTGACAAGAATATTCCGCGAGCAGGGCCTGACAGTCACAAGAGCAGAAGTGTCCACAAGAGATGGCAAAGCTGTCAACACATTTTATGTCCGTGGTGCTGCTGGTAACACCCTCGACCCGAAGACCTTGGATGACATACGATCCGAGATAGGGCAGACAGTGCTTCAAGTAAAAGGCAATTCCGACGATCTTAAATCCCCGCAAGAATCTTCTACCCGATTTCTCTTCAGTGGTCTATTCAAATCAAGATCACTTTACAATCTTGGATTAATTAGATCTTACACTTAGGCTTCTTTGCCCCCTCCCTCTTGTACATAAATTATTCGTCATTGTTTCATCATGCAAAATATGTCCACTTTGCAACAAAGGGACTTGTCTTCTTTTAGATTAGGAAACAGGCTTGTGGATCCTTATCATGTACATACGATCAAGTCTATTGTATCCATAATTATAGCTCATTTCTGACTTCTCATCTATTCATTATACTGAGTTTAATATTAATAATTCAAAGTGTGCCAAAGAAACTGTTGCTGATTTGAACTTGAGTTGTAAAAGTTGATGTTGGGGATGTGTATTGACTAGGAATTGCTTCTTCAAGTCCAGATTGCTAATTTGGTCGACACAAGCTATTGGAAGACAAGTGGTGTCCAGTGACTCACATCACAAAGAATAATTGGGGTCATGGGGTGTGACACTGTAAACAATATGGAAGCCAACTGAGTTGGGGCCAATCAAAGGAGAAGGTGATGGCTTTGCGGTCTGACTCAGGCCAACTGAGCAAATTAGACAAAGGTTGGCCTTCTCTTGTTTTCTTCTAGCTGTCCCAGAATAATACTCTTATCTCAAATTTCCTCACATGAGAAACATTTGCTCCAGGTTGTACCAAGTTTCAGATCATCTATGCAACTGAAGAAAACACAAAAACAGAGGTGCATTTGGTCACAAGTTTTTTTTTTTTTCTGTCTCCTCTACTGTCACCCAGTTTTCTTCCACGTAAGAGAGAATTGGATGCGGCTTCAATTTTTAATCACAGTCAGGCGCAGGCTTCATTCACATGAGATGATGCATACCAACTAAACCAATTAATGAAGACTGAGCATTTCACGACAACATTTTAATTCATATTAATATATATTTTCTTTGCCAAAAGGTGTCCTAGGTTTATATAATCTTACAAATAAAGCCGAAGGAAACCAGCTGACTCAAACATGGTACTGCAGGTGCTTCACACTCTTCTTCTTTTCTATCATCTACATTGAAAATCTCGGAATGAAGGGAGAATAAAACAGCAAGGACAGCTGATTAGATTAGGCATCCTCTTTTCATGCTTGGGCACACTTTACAGCAACAAAGAGGATCATCAAAAATAAATTTCTCCTCGTGAACCTCTCTCTTTTCATGCTTTAATTGGACAATGCACGGGCAGTTTCATTGTTAATCTATGTGGAGAAATGAAAGGTACTGTGCAACATTATTCTTAGGAGCATTGATAACTCTTTCCTTGCCCATTACTTGTCTGAGTTGTAATGTATAATGAGTCAAATTCTCAACTTTTGAGATATTGTGTCATTTGAAAGAGATGGAACACTGCAAAATAATATTGAAGTAAAAAGATTGTCTTGGTAAGAAGATTGATTATGCCATGAGAAGTGATAAATAAAAATTAAGGTCAAAATTCACATGTCAATCTGAAAATTAGACCATTAAAATAGATGCTTGCAAAAGTCACACAAGAGCGTTGCTGATGCTTTTTTTTTCCTTCATCAAACAGTTACTTCCAAAGTAAATGGATAAAATTTACATGAAGTTCCTTTGACCAACTATAGTAGTGAAAATAAAATGATCAAACTGTAACATATACTAAAATAACAATATATACTAAAGGTAGAAGGGTAGATCTGAGGTTGTGAGGTGGCAAATAAATTGGTTGATTCATGCTGTGTGCCTTTTGCCCAACAAGATCAAGCAAATCAACCACACTTCTCCTCTATAATTAGTTGGTGTCTCCCCAATCCTTTTGCTCTACTCAATCCTTTTTACTCTCCTCTATGTGGCAAAAGGCGTTTCGCTCGCCCCCAATGTCTCCGCCAACCCGTCCCTAGGCCAACACAGAGGAAGTAAATCACGGGTGCTTACTAGTCATTAGTACAGGTGGCCAAGACATGGAGAAAACATACTCGGACACGTCAAGTTTCGACTTCAAGACCTTATGTGGCAACACCCCATGCCTTAACCACCGCAACACCCCATGCCTTAACCACCGCACCGCCCCGAGAGGACCTTTTTACTCTCCTCTATGATTCTTGTGAAGGGAGATGAGTGATAGTGTTTCCCCCCTTCTTGCCTCATCATTTCATCATGTACAGGAAGACATTATGTAAATATGATGACATAAGATGGCTCAAATTTGCACAAAATGCCAACAATGGTTCTAACAAGAATTATCTAACTAGCCAAGTTAAAACTGTATAAAAATGGATCTAGTCATGGGCTTCTAATCGACCCTGTCGACCAAAATTCTCCATAGTGAAGCCACAGCCATCGCAGATTTTGCTAACTACATAGTAGTTTTCTCAATTGAACCAAGAATAATCATCATGCGCACTAGGGGCTTAAAGTTTGAGATGTGAAATAGATGAACAATGAAGAGTAAAATTATTATTTTTGTCTAATTTATATGATATATTTTATCTTTTCCAACACTCCCCATCTTTCTTTGCTCAGACATTGATCATAATTCATAATTATCAGTTTATCACAACAAACCTACACTAAAAGGGTAGGTACGGTTCTCTCCCACCTTTACAAGATTAGAAGCTAGATTTTGCTTTGTTTTTAGCATTAGTTATTCAATCTGAACTATGTCAGCTGTGAGAATGAGGATAGGTTACTCCCTCGAATACAATTCATTCAAACAGCTTACCTTGATTGAATCCCAGTGTTCAAAATGAGATTGTCTGGCTTGGAGATCAGAGTTACCTTGATGTTTTGCACGTCCTCGGAGGTGAAGGAAGCCATGGCGAGCGTCTCCTCGCCCACGAAGACCGCCTTCTTTGCCAGGATCTTTAACAGGGAGTAGAAACTCGCACCCACATCCGAGATGTCGACGAGCGCTGCCTTCTACCTCTCGCCCCGGCGGCGAAGCCGACACCGACGGCCTTCTCCGCCATCGTCGATCTGTCCGGTTGCGTTCGACCGAAACCTTCGACCTCAGCCGGCTCTTCTAATAAATGGGAAGAAAAAAAAGAGGAAAAATATATTTACTTTGATATTAAAATATTATCCATCGACGGCCATCAATTATCCAAGAAGAACCAACGGTTACGATGCCACCGTATAAAATATTGAAATCTCTAGAACATTCTACGACCAGGTAGCGTTTTGGGCAGATTTGAGAGTGGGGAGCAGAGGAGCAGTCACCGGATCCTCCTGAGAAGGGTATCTGATTTTTGCCTCTCTTCTCTTTCGCAATTCAGCCTTTTATCCTGATCGATTGTTATTACTCCTTGATCTGCACTATAGAGTTTCTTGTGTTTTTTCCCGATTGCTTATGATACTAGTTGTTTGCAATTTTTAGAGTTATTTAGTGTTCACTCTGAAACGTCAGTGATGCTTGCCCTTGTTCTTCCGCGTTGACGTACTAATGTTTTGATTTTGAGTTTGCTATATGCCTAGCTAGAGGGTTTTGGTCAACTAGGGGCTTAGATCCGAGAAATTTGCAATTTTTCCCCTATAATTTGGAGCTTGAATCTCTCTCAATCTTGAACATTGAGAAACACGATAGATAAATACGGGTTCACTTCAGATTCAGTGTTAGATAGTAAGTGACTGCAATAATAATCATCAAGCCATGTTACGCTTAAAATTTGGATGTAAGCTACATATATAGATGTTATTCTTCCATTGAACTCTATGCTTTGTTGTAGTTTGCCCATATATAGTGACGGTACAGAAGAGTAAACATTGTCTGTCCAAACATAATGAGATGTATTGTTATGATTAACGATTTTTGCATCAAAAGTCTGTTATCAATGCTATGTTTGTTCATTGTTTGAATATATATATGTTTAACTGAGAAACAGTAAATTTTCTATGTTACGTTGATTGTTTTTAATAATCTTAACATCTCAAACTACATAAATATGTAAATTTGATCTAGCAAAAGATCCACCTAAAAATGTGGACTCATACCCAATTTAGTATGTTATTGAGAGTATGAGAACTGAAATGCATCCGATGGATGGTACAAATTATCTAGTCTTAAGTGAATAAATAATTTGTTGGTATAAGGTACTTTTTTTTTCTGGCAGGACTTGTTATTGTAGGATCTAGATCAACGCTAGAGGGGTGAATAACATATGAATTTTTTCCATAAAAATAATAAGTAGATAGTAACTGAATTAATCATAGTACATTAACTTAGACTAATTCAATCAAGTAAGACAAATACAATATCTAACGGTATAAGCATGTAAATCGATCAATAAAGTCAAAAGTATAGACTTGCAACAATTAAAAAATTTGATTCTTATTTCTAATTTCTCCTAGGTAGAAAAACCTTACAAAAAAAAAAGTCTTAAACTTAAGCACAATAAAAAATTAAGGCAATATGAAAACAATACGAAAATGTTACTCTAGGTGTTGCCTATCAAAAATGAAGCGTGTGTCGCATCACAGAAAGCGAAAAGAGCACTCAGGACACTAGACAAAACTAGATGATTGAGCAAGGGATGAATTGAAAGCTCTAGCTTGAAGCTCCTTTTATAGTACTCTCCTGGTCTCTTGTATGTGCTGATCGTAAGATAACGTTAACAAAGCTTCCGAGTCGCTCGTGCACCACCTGGTCGCCTAGGTAGGGTCAAACTTCATCTTGACCACCGTGTTTAGGTTGTTGATAATGTTGCTCTACGGTCGCCTTAAATATACCCAGACGCCTTGACCATATGGTCTCCTAGACCCTTTGAAATCCCATCTTCGAGAGTTATCACTAGTCAGCCGCTTTTGGACTCCATCCAGTTGTCTGGAACCGTCTAGCATGCTTTCTTGCAATTGCTACACGTAATGAGTATAATTTAGAATATTAAGTTACTCACACTTATTTGACTAGATTAACTCGTCTAGTTCAGTTTTGCTAAGCAATTAGCCTCCAGTTGATTCTACAAACTTGGACTTTTTGCCAAGCAATCAACTTCCAGCTTATTCCACTCACTTGGACTTGAGTCACCTAGCATCTAGCTAGGAATTTGTTTGCAAAGGCTTAATAACTTGGACTTGATTCACCTAGCCTCCAGCTAAGAATTTGTCAACCAAGCCTTCCAGCTAGGAATTTGTCTATTGAGCCTTAATCAGGTGGACGTGATTCACTTAGCTTCCAGTTGGAAATTTGTCTACTTGGTCATAACCAAGACTTTAGCACATGCCTAGATCCACTAGGACATGATCATTGTCTTGTTCACAACCAGGACACCTGTCATAATTGGTTAATAAAATTTTAAATTATATATTCACGATATGAGTGACAGGAGACAAAGTTAAGTGCAGTCCTACATGAATAAACTAAATAAAAAAATAACTCCCCCTTAATTAGATAAGGAAAAATAATAGAAGTAATAATTTAAAAATAATTTTTAACCAATTTTTCAAAAAGAACTTTAGTCTTCTCCCCTTTTTCCATATATCAAAATGGGTTAAAGCATAGGTAAAACATGACATATAAGTAGCCTAATCCGAGTCAAGTCAAACAAGAATGCAAGCCAAAAAAAATAAGAGGTAAAGATAAGTCAAGTCAAGCAAAATAAAGCAACTGCAAATCAAAGCATAATAGTGCAGATAAGTTGAGATCCAAAACTACTAAAAAGGTAGCTAGAGTCAATACTACATGTCCAAAATCCAAATATAGCAAAATAAGTCTAAACTGAATCCACCAAGCACAAGAATTGAGTTTAATAGGAAGAGGAGGGAGGAGGGTGCTGCTGATAGTGTGTACGCATCATGACCATCATCTCTTGTATGTCGGCCCTCATGTCAGTGACAATATCCCCGAGGCTGGTCAATCTGTCCTCTACTATCGGTGGAGGTGGAGGTGGAGGAACTGGAGGATTTGATGACCTATCTGGAGCATCCTCAAGTACGACCATGATATTATTAATATTTGGAGATTTGGGAGCCGCATGTCTTCCATCCTTCTAGACCAAAGTGTAAAGTTCCTAAGACCTACTACGTCAAACTCGTACAAGGGAGAAAGGGAACCTGAGTAGTGTCGATACCTAGAGATGAGAGAATGCAAGTCAAGATGTGGCAGTAAGGCATATTGACTCGTTGACTAGTAGATATGCTTGAATGATAAGTGATGGATCTAAAGATAAGTAGGATGATGTCAAGTTTGTGTCTAAGGGCATAGGAGAAATGAATGGAATGGCGTAACAGTCGCAAGATTGTGGGTGTTGATGGGTAAGATACACATATACATGACCTTGTAAAGGACATAGTCTGTGGCTCTGAGCTGTGTGGAGCTAAAATTGATGACGATCGGTGTCCACTCGCCACCGAAAAAATAAGTGTATATGTCGTTCACAGTGATGTCAGAGTGAGGCTCAGGAAATGATGAAGTAGGGCATGAAAACAATCAAAGGTGGAGGAAGAGGGACGTAACTCAAGCTACTCCTGAATCAAGTCAGGTGTGAAAAGAATGTCCCTACCTCCGATTCTAGTCGTGAATGCAACGTCATTGACCTTGATCAAGTTGTTATAAAACTCAGCACAGAGGTCAACGTTTACTATCGAGCCACAGTAAACAAGTGATGATAGACTATTGTAGTATATGATCTCTATAATGTCTAGACAGTGGGTGGTAAAGAATGTCCTACTTAAATATCGGGCATGCATGGTAGACTAGGTGTGTCGTGCAAATCTATGTCTAAGGTCATTAGAGGGGAAGCAAGGGTTGTCAGAAAAATTCTACGAGGAAGTGGCCTCGGTTCTACATTTTTGGCTAACATTTTATATAGATAATATTAATATAAGAAAAGAGGGGGATATAATGTAAAAACAAATAAAAATTGAGGGATTGAGTTGAATTCGTTACCAAGGCATGATGAAATTGAGAAAAGACTTGTTCTTTAGCCGAGAGTCAAAAACAAAGTCAAAAGGGTCTGAAAAAGAGTTTGAAGGAAAAAGCCTTTATAAAGGCTTACCGAGCGATGGGTAGGTACCCAGTCGACCACAGATATTAGATCAGGGTGTCTGTTTCGAGGTTGCGTGGGTAACTGTGTAGTTATATGGCGATTGTATACCAACTTTTCATTTACTACAGTAAATGTCATTTAATTTCAGGTGGTTTGTTACCGATTGACTGTATACTAGTCCGTGTGACTAGGAGTCAACGATGTTTACTTTTTGGTTTCTGTCTCTCTAGCTAAGTTCTTCACTCCTGGCTTAGGTTGATCAAAAATTGTGAAATTAAGTCAACATGCAATAAAAACTAGTGATATTTTATGAAGAATAACTAGGTTTTTATTGAAAATAAGTTTTTCAAAAACCTTTTTGAAATGCCCAACTTGATTTCAAACTTGACTATCTATAGGATAGAAGCTTACAATCGGTTGGTCAAGTTAGAGTAGTTCAGTTCAATCTTATGAAAACTAAGCTGTTAATATGTGGAAATTTTCTAACTTGATCAATTTAAAAGTTTTTAGCCTCAATTCAGGTTGACGCATTGATATAAGCATCTATAATTTAGAGGATGTAACTCTATGCATCTCACACTATTTTATGTTTTACAAACACAAACAAGTTATCCCTTAGTGTGTTTGTGAGATGTTGACTGCCTAAATTTATAGGAACATTCTACGGTAAAATCTAGACTAAGTCCATTTATGCATGACATGAATATGATAAGAATAAATAATTTTGAAACCACTTTTTAAGGAAAGAATATTTAAGTTTGAAATTAGAGTTTGAAAATATGAAAATGTGGTTAGAGCCAGATTCTAGTCTAACAATTCAAAAATTAGCTCTCCAAGTTGGAGATCTAACATATTTCAACTTGGCAATGGGTTGGTATAAGAATTGTTAGCATTTATCACATGAATATGTTGTTTGGATACCCAATAATAGTTATTTTCTATTTGGTTAACTAAGCATGATTTTGGAACTAAACAATCTTATTTCTAACATTCCTTTTGACTAAGGAAATATAAGAAACATGGTTTTGACTCAAGTTAAATCCAAGTCCAGTCTTGTTATAACAAGTCTCAATCATCATATTCAAATACGTAGACTCAAATGTGAACTTGCTCAAGGTAGACTTTAACTCATTGATTTGGTTTTCAAATTAGAATTCTTTCTCAAGTTGTGACACTTGAGTTGAGATTCCAACTTGACTATTCTCTCCTTAAGGTCTTTGACCTTCTTAAATAAAGTCTTAACTTGTCTAAGTTGCTGACCTGATTTGAGTGTGATGTTGAGTTGTACTCTAACTCTGATTCTAAACTTAAATCTTCTTAAATTGCTGTCAGTGCTAGTAAATTGACATGATATGAGTCTGATTGAGATTTGGATGATGACTCGTCCCAAGTTGCCTTTACGACCTTCTTTTTTTTTTTCAGTTTTTTTCTCCATCTCTTCAGGTAAAATGTCCTTTCTTTTTACATTCGAAGCATCTAACGTTCACTAGGTATTTGTTCGAGATCTCCTTTTTCACGAATCTTCGAGTGAATTTCTTTCGGCGGATTATCCTTTCAACTAAGTTTACGACTTTTGAAAAGAGATTATCTTCGTCAAATGTTGATTCAGGAACAGATTCAAATTCATATTTGGTCTCATCTGTAGGATCGAAAAGCGCTGGGGGGAGGTTGAACAGTGCTCATGGTTTTTTCATGTTTTTCGTTAAAACAAAACTTGAAGCAAACGCAGCGAAAAGTAAAGGAAAAGAAGTTGCTAACACTTTGTTTTTACTTAGAATGAAGTTTGTGACGACACCTACTCTAAGGCCCACAATCGTTGATCGCTTTTATTGGGCAATCCATTAAAACTTCGAATGATTACAAATGTATTGAATTGAAAGTACAATAAACAAAATAATTATACCGACAACTTGGAGTAGTATCTTAGGCGTTGTTGGAGCAGCGTTTGAGTGTCGAAGAGGGCTTCTCGGAGTAGCGCACAAGAACGAAAGTCGTATAAAAACTTGTGTTTGAGGTGCTAGTCGAACCCTATTTTTATATCCTTGTCCGGGCGCCTGGACCGGTCCTGGGCACCCCCAAAAGGCTGACGTGGCCTCACCTTAGCGAAACTCTATCAACTTTATCGATCTCCGGGCGCCTGGATTGTGACATGTGTCAACCAATCAGTGAGCACCACCTTAGCTACACTCGGGTGCCTAGTTCGGCCAAGTCCGAGCGCCTAGACCCAGTCCGGGCGCTTAGACCCAATCCGGGCTCCTGGACCCAGTCTGGGCACTTGACCAGTTCGAACGCCTAGATGCCCCTCTTCCAACTTTATTTTCCTGCACAACAGAGTTAGCACGGCAAGCAAAATATATCATTTTGAATGAATTTGACAGTTTTGGGACATTTTTGGATTTCAATGAAACCTTACGTCAAACCGGCACCTACTGTTCCCTCAACGGGGAATGCACCCTCACCTATGTCTCTCAGGAGAGTTTACCTGATACCAAACCGGTCATTTAGACCGTTTGAAATTTTGTTAAGCATCCGAGACTTCAAGACTTTCCATTGGATGTTCGATCCCTGACCCCAGCCTTCCATCTGGTGTCCTTGGCCTGCTAAGACTTCTGCCCACTCCTTTGAAGCAGGACTTCCTTGCCTAATCGCAACTAGGCTTTCCACCGGCCTAGTATTCGCTAGGACTTTTATCTTGTCTAAACTCATTTAGGACTTTCCTGCACACTCAGTCAAATTTATTAGAATCACAATAATATTTAACTTTAAACTCTTTGTCATTATCAAAACTTGGGTTCGATCATCTGGTACTTCTTGCACCAACATCATCTTTGGATTTGGATCTTGGTTTGGATTTAGCTTTAATCAAAGCTATATGCTTCTCTTTCTCATTAAGATTAGTCTCTTCATGGACTTCAAAATCACAAAAGAATTAATCTAGTTTAATAATAGACAAGTCCGCAGATACTTTGTATGCATCCATCATAGATGCCCACAAGGTAGTAAA